>CM035430.1:144130597-144243097 GCA_020310875.1 Ceratopteris richardii
TACATTAAAACACACAGACTTTTAGGCTAATGCATACACATAGAGACATAGGTAAACAGATACTCACACTTTTCACACGGATAGCCATATAGATATACACCAAGTCATTCACATCAATGCACATGCAAACACATGGGCACATGCATATTCTTACCGAGGTGCACACACTTATTTTATAGGGTCTTGAACCCACACAATCACATAGGATACCCTTCTCATAAACACTTATGCACTTGTAGAGTTTCACAACACATTTAGGGTTATAGGCACCTAAACACATACGTATTGATCCACTTGCATAGGTAAGGTTGCATGCACACATATACTTCAAGCACTTAGGGTAAATGCATAGGGTATCTCGCATATGCACAGGGTTTCACACATTCACTTGTTTCATAAACACAACTCATAAACTAAAGGATTCAGATAAAAGTGCAAATAGGTAGGGTTTCACACATTCACTTGTTTCATAGACACAACTCATAAAACTAAAGGATTCAGATAAAAGTGCAAATAGGCATTCAGTGGTAGGTGCAAACAACAAAACCAAAAAGCAATTGGAGGTTTCTGTTTAAAGCACATCTCCGTTTTCTTCCGCCTACAAATACTCAAGAGAGAGGTCAATCAAATCAGCAAATGACATAAACCATATTTTTAAGAGACTAGAGATCACCATTTTCGAAGAAGATTTTTAATTTTCCTGCATGTCAGTTGGAGTGATGATATCCTTCCAACAACGTCATGGTTCTCAAAGAGTAGGCATTTCCTTAATTGTCCATCTTAGGAACTGGGTATGCAAACCTTCTCTTTTTGTTTAACTATGTCATTCTCCCCTGAGAAATTGGAAAATAAACCTTTTCTGTTTGCTTTCTTTAATGAAGATAAATCCAAATGTGACATCTCAAGACAATTACGGGCTGCTTGCATGGTCGCCTCCCAACTACTATATATTTCTTGCCCCATGTAGTTCTTGAACCCTTCTCTAAGGTTCATGTAGCTTTCATATGACCACTATGAAGGATAGGAAAACCCTTAGGATCCTTTACTAGAGCCTTGGCTCCCTCGAGCATAGGACCTCGTCATAGGGACACTTGTCCTCATAGACATTTACTTGCCAGAAAATATTACACCTAACTTTGAGAATATGATAAATTTGAAATAAACTAGCTAAATCTTAATATATATAATCAAAATAACATGTTTCTGATCCACATTAATGTAACATACACAATGAAAGAATTGTCTGCCATCCTCAAAGTTTAACTACAAGACCTCCTTTATAAATGAATGCAATGTTCCCACACAATTTGATGAATTTTGAATATTTAAATGTGCAATACACCTGCAGTGTAGTCTCAGGACCTCTTGTGATTTCAGAGGAAATCTCCATTTGCTGGACCTGAAATTCCTGAAGTTTGTGACAATCTTCAGCTTCTAGCACGAGTTTATGTGGCTGCAAGAATTTGCATTCCTGTGATGTCAATTGTAAAACTGTGAGTTGTGGTGTTATCGCTCCCTCAAAGAACTTGTTGCGGTGGAGGGCATGGTTAAATAATGAATCTTATTAACTGTTTGCACTCTACATTTATGTGCAAGGATCTTTTTTCATGGCAATATCAATTGTGGAATGATTTATGGATATCATTAAAGAGATGCTATCAGAGACTTTGATTTTTGTAAAGATGTTGGTGAGATAGATGCTGCAGGTTTTGACCACACCTCAACAGTCCTACCATTTGGTGGCAAGCTTTTTATCTATTCTTGTTGTTTATTTGCTCTGTACTGCCATGAGCTTGTATTGACTAAAGCTTTTTAGATACACTGATGTGTTTCACATCATTCTCAAAGAGTTTTCATAACTCGATAGTGTTCTAGTATAGCTCTTGACGAGTTGTAGTTTTCAAAATATCATGAATAAGGGACCGGCCTTCACTTTCCTTGGGGAAGGAGAAGAAAAATTTTGGTAAGTATTTTGAGTGATGTGTGTGTGTGTGTGTGTTTGGAACAATTATGGCTTGACTAGCATTGAAATTCATGAAATTGTACTAACTTGGTTGAACTAGAAGCAGCAGTGGAGTGTGCTAGATATTGGGCAAGGGCAAAATTGTGGGAGGGGTAGGGAGATAATGAGGGAAGAAGAAAGGTAGTATGATGAGAAGGGGATGAGATGAGGAATAGGGGAGTGAGAGGAGCTACAGTGGAACAGTTAAAGAATAATCTGATTAAGCTTCATCAATTTCCATGCTGTAGGTCAAATGTAACAGTTGCGGTGAGATTACTGAAAAATATTCATCTATAACTTTTTCCGAGTGGGTAGATCTTCCAAACAGTCGTGGGAAAGCTCATCTGGTGCAAAGGGTATGTATGAATCTATACTTAGTATTTAGAAGCATATTTCTTTAACGTATAGCATAATGCATTGTTAGATTGTAATCATAGTTCTGACTCTGAAATCACCAAGATTCATCAAAGTTGTCCAAAGTATCTGTAGCTTCACATGTATGCATTAAACACGTGTCTTCTGCTTTATCTTGCTTGAGTGGTAAAATATTCAGTGGTGTCACATTTTTAGCACATCTGCAATTTTCTTTACTGCTGTGAAACATTGTTGTGCTAATTTGACCCGTTTTCAAACTTGCACGGATCACTCTACAGTGCAAGTTTTGTAGCAGGGAAGGCTCAATCACAATGCTGGAAGGTAAAGGCAAACCATATACTCAGGATGATAGTGAGGGTAGAAAGTATGTTCCCATGGCATGCTTCGATTGCAGAGGCATAGAACCTTGTGAATTTTTATTTCGTAGTGGATGGATAGCTACAGGGGTAAGTCCTATATTCATATGCGAGATTAAAATTTTTTAAATCAAACTGATTATATCATTAATGATTTTGGTTACAGAATATGATATTCTAGAGGCAGAAAAGAGTCCTTGTATGTTTTGTTTCTGCTGAAGTAGAAAGCTAGAGATGTATATCTAATCATCCAGGATTTCTACTTCATCCGTACTATTGTTCTCACAAAATATTTATTCATATTACATTTAAAATGATTATATGCATATGTATGCTTGGACAGATGGACTCATAGGTAACTTGTTATGTGATCACATCCATAATCACATGTATAGTTTCCCAAAGTGCATTATGCAACAGATTTATGGGTATCAAATTTGGAAAAAGTATGGATCAAAACATGACCCAATTCATTATGATTCTTCTTCTTCTTCTTCTTCTTATTATTATTATTAGTTTTTGAGGGCATGATTTCTTTATTCATTAAGTACAGTGGGTACATGCCCTGAGCGTGTGTGAAGTACAATTGTCTGCCTCACAGCCAGAAAAATTGTGAAAATGTTAGCAAGAATCAAGATAAACCAGTGTTGCATTGCAATGCATTGTGATGTGTTCGCTTATGAAAAAAAAAAAAAATGTGTTATATATCATTAGAGAGCTCTCAAGAGTACTTTCCAATGAGCCAATAAATTTTTTTTGATCATCTTTGACCAAATTTTAACGAAGTACGAAAATTAGGGTTGCTGGATTTTTAGCAATGTTGGGACATTCTGACATTGTTTTTCAACACCTTTTTCCATTATACAATATTTCATAATTAACTTATCATTTTAGAGATTTCTATTGTATGAAAAATTGCTTTTAGCACTATGATATGAAATAAAGGTGCTTATAAGCACTCCAAAAAGTCTATGATGCAACCTAGTAACCTACATGAGGTACTCTGCAAAAGAAGATAATGATGGAGAGGCCGCCAAGAAATGTGCCATTGATACCTCTTTTGAAGCTGCTCCTTCTTGTAAAGCTCCATCATTGCCGCTGAATCAAGTGTCTTGCTTCACTGGCGCTGACACTATGAAGAGATACACGCTTTAGTAATAAGAGGACAAAGAACAAGCTGCTTCTATTTGGACGATGACATTGAGCTAGAGAATGCTGCCACGGAAAAAGTTTCTATGGAACTTGCGTAGAGGAAAGCTAAAGGAAGCTCAGTTGCTGGAGCATCGACACCAAGCTGAAGCACTCAATGTGGAAGGGAGGACTCGAACAAGAAAGCTAAGGAGTTGGCGACCCCATGATGACATCATTGTCTTGTTCATTCTTGTTTTCATGCCCTTTGGATGTGGAAATACATGGCTGAAATTACGAAGATAGAGTATAGCTACACCATTATTCTCTGATATGGGAAATTTGATTGAATCACGGATTGTTGTTGGAAAACAATGTCAAAATGCCAAAATTCCAGTCAACCCTAATTTTGGAGATGGTCAAAACTGTTTATTGCATAATCTTGAAGAACACTTCAAGAGCTTTCGAATAATACATGGCATGCACCCATGGGAAACCTATAACCCTATCAAAAGTCAAACCCTAATTTCTGCCAAAAACATGGGTGTCACTTAATTTTAAACCAATGGCCAGGGTTAAAAATATGAAAAGCTAATCAATCAAGGTCTAGGATCCGAAAAACAAGTAATCAAAAGCAATGCCAAAACTCCATCTGCTTTTCCGAAATTCGCTGCGAAATTCACGCACGAAGGCTTCTTGAGTGTTTTTTCTGTGGATTTTTCGTGGGGATCTCCAAGGTTATAAGTAGAGCGGCTCTTGGGCTATTGTATACACCATCTCTTGGAACTTCCCTCACACTTAAGCTTCATTGAGGACCTCTTTTAAAGCAGGTTTTGCAGTTTGTGGCGGACTTGGGAGGATTTTTTAGCTGCTTCCCTTTCTTTCTACACACATATACAAGTGGGTCTACTGGTTTTTTGTAAGTAGCTGTCGCATATATTCTGAGTTTTCTCTATAGTTGCTGCTGTACCAGGTCTTACCTATCGCTTCAACAATTGGAGAAGACTTAATTGCTGCTTATCATCAGAGGAGATTCAAATTCTGTATTGGCTGCTGCTAGACTGTTATAACAGTCATGCACCTCTCTATTTACACATACTCATACACACACTCCTAGGCACTCTTCTTCATTTATTTATCTAGAACCCTAAACTCTCAGCCTTTTGTACATCTTCTATTAAGCACATTTTTAGTAAGCAGTTAGTATCCAGATGCTCTTTTAAACTGGTCTCTTTTCTATTCTTTTGTATACTTATGTCTCATTATTTGGTCAAGGTGTGTATGTGCTAATGTTCTAAGAGTTGGAAAGATCTTGGAATTACTTTTGATTCATTATTTATGCCAACATCACTTCCAACATTTAGCATCACGAGTTAATACACATACATCTTTGTTCTCAAGATGAGTGATTATGGAGATAGATTTGAACAAGAAAAACTTGATTGAATGTCAAACTATATAATGTGGAGCTTCATGATGATGAATTTGCTAGTTTCCAAGAAGATGTGAAATATTGTCAATGGCAATATCCTAGACCAAGGAAGTTGTTTGAGGATGTTGCTTCATCGAAGAAGTGTGCCACCCCAATTTCTTCACACTAGATTGAAGAGGAAGAAAAAGAAATTATGTTGTCATCCATCCACTGACAAAGGGAAGCAGATTCAACCTTATGATGAGGAGCCTAGATGGGATTCTAGAGATGCACAAGCACTTTCACTTATTGCTATGGGAGTGAAGTGTCATATTATTCCTCAAATAAGGTCATGCAAAACTTAGTTGGAGTTGGAGAATCTCTATCAAAGTAGAATTCCTGCAAGGAAGACTCATCTCCGAGATGATTAGCCAATGCAAGGATGAAAGCTGGTGAGTCGGTTCAATCTTATATTCTGAAGCTTAAGGGACATTTGTGTTTGACTTCTTAATGTTGGAGTAAGCATAATTTATGAAGAGATGGTGAACATTCTTATCAATTCCCTTCCATCTACATATTGTTCTTTTGTTACTTTTATGTCTGTCTCTCTCTTTACAAGATATAGCGAAATTACATTTGAAGAGTTTCAATTCGCGTTACTTTAAAATGAAGATCAACAGAAGAGTACGAAAGAGAATGATGAAGCTATGGTATCATTATCCAAAGGTAAGAAGAAGAAGCATACTATGAAAAAGGAGAAGAAGATTCAACAAAATTCTATCTTGATATTTACTTCAAAGAGAAAGATTAGGACACCTAGTTGAAATGCAAGGAAGTATGATGAAGAGGTCTTCTACAAAAGTTTTAAATGTAATTACACTTTATGAAGTATTGATGATAAGAAGCCGAATGTGAATTATTTCAAAGTTTTTGGTTCTTCCCCTTATGTTCACATTGAGAAGAAGGATTGTGGTAAGCTAGATAAGAAAGCTATCGAAGTTCTTTTTATTGGTCATGCTATTGAAGCAAAGGCTTTAGATTTTATGTACCAGAAACATGTGAAATCCTACTCTCATGTAATGTATATGTAACAAAAAGTCAAATTTATGATAAAGATGCAAAAATTGTTGATTTTATTAAAGCAAAAGACTATGCGTTTTTTGAAAGAAACTTGGATTCTCATATTCTACCATACAAGAGGGGTGATCAACTTTTTGAATCCCCAATGGTTTTTAAGGATAAAGGTAAAGAGAAAGTTGCAACTCCTAACTCGTGGTCGTCGTCTAGCTCGACTCACCTCAGCCTGCTGTAGTGTCACTCCTCGCTGGCAACCAGGTGGAGAGGGGGCTCTAGGACTCTGGAAAAAATCAGTGAGTTGTAGCTATCTCCTCTCCACCTGTGTAGCTGTGTATGTGAGTGGTAATGGTGCATCTCTATGCCTCTGAATCTCTATCAAGAAACGTCCTAAGTGTCTCTGATCTTGGGAGTCCATAATCTCTCGTAGGGTGGGCTGCCCTCTGAACAAAGTCTTATATCTGTCTCTAATTTGAGTGTATGCTCTGCATCGACATATGAAATGCTCCTTAGTCTCCACCTCCTCTCTACATAGTTTGCAGATCCGCTCTGCTCTCGGGACCCTACTGTGTCTCCCACTCTGGATCTCTAGTCTATGTGATGGGACCCTGAGTTTTCCAATTGCTACTCGTGAACTCAGTGGCATATAGATGTCCATATAGTGTGGTCTCTGTATGAATCCATCAGACATAATGGTGAGAAACTGGTCTCTGTAGTCTAACATCCTCCCCTCTAAATTGGGCGATCTCCATACTCTCCTGATGTAGAGCCTCTATAAGTCCTGTTTGAGCACCGGATTCCTCTCGCTGCGAGTGAGGTGATAGTAAGGTGAGTCCGAGTTGTATTGAAAAGGTGGCAAACTCTCCATATCAAGCCTATGTGTTGCAAACCAAGTTGTGGCCTGTGAGTATGAGGATCTATCATGCCCACTCTGAGATAACTGAATAGCTTCCTCAAAAGCTCTACGAGTAAGTCTATCGTGTGGCAACTCCCTCACCCTCTGAATGAAACTCAGTGTCTAGAATAGTGCCTTGAGGACCATGGATGGTGCAGAGAGCTTTGCTCAGATTATGTCATGTGGTATGGTCTTCTTGCTACGGAACAAGCGTGAGATCATACATACCTGCGACCTCTCAATCTGTGCCCAGTGATCGACCGTCAAGCCTAGTGCCCATACTGTCACTGAATACATCAAGGCCAGGGTGACTAGTATGTCGAAAAGCCACCCCTTCGTGCGGGGTTCGTGGAAGTGTGCTTGGTGGCACCTCCGCTCTAGCATGGTCAGGGCTGCATATCCTCGGTTGAGTCTGTCAATAGTTGCTTGCCTCATGGTGAAAGGTCCTAGTAGAGTGGTGAAAGTAACTCCCAAGTAGACGTATGAAGTAACTTGTGAGACTCTCTTCAAAAGAAGACATGTGAATGATGTGTGTGCCACTCTCCTCCCATCCATTTATATCCTCTTGTATCTAAAATAGCAGTGATCTGGAATGATCTAGCTTCGCAATGTGGCCAGCATGCAACACTCATCCCCACTAACCATCAAATACCTTAGGATATACCCCCGAGCTTAGGATCTTGGCTAACTAGCCCTCGTCCCACACACACATGGAATGGTCAGAGACCATTCCATGGTGTGTGGGACGAGGGCTAGTTAGCCAAGGTCCTACACACACATGGAATGGTCTCTGTAGACCAATGTCTGACATAACCACCTCGGCGTGCCCTCCTGCCATGGTGAACATGACTGCACTCGTGAGTCCTCACTGCACTGGATGTGTGAAAGATCATGACCTTCGTCTTCCCAAGGTTCACAGTCAATCCTCTATGTGAACAGAAATCATCCAAGGCTCTGAGTTGGCATGACCTTGGTCTTGTCGAGGTTCATAGTCAATCCTCTATGCGAACAAAAATCATCCAAGGCTCCGAGCTTGCATTGGAGCCCCTCATGTGAACTTGGGTACCTCCCAAGTCCTCCCCTCCTCGCCTGCTCGTAGTATGTAATCGGAGATCTCATCAATGTAAAGCCCAAAAAGTGTCGGGGAGAGTGAACAGCCTTGCTCAACACCAATGGTGCTAGCAATGGGCTCTGATAAACCTCCAGGGCATCGAACTCGACAAAACACCTTCTCGTAGAGAATGTAGATGGCCCATATCGTCTCTGTCGGGATCCCAAGGCTCACTAGGCGCTAGAACAACCTCTCACGTGGGACTGTATCAAAAGCCTTGCGGAAGTCCACAAAGCAACAATAAAGCCTCTTCATCCTTGCCTTTGCCCCATCAATGAGACAACACAAGATGAAGATATGGTCGATAGTGGAAAAAGCTCGTCTCAACCTGGCTTGGCCTGGTGCTCGAAGGTCCTCTGCCTCTGCATATGAGCTAAGCTCTGCCTCAAGAACTTCTCCATATAGCTTGGCCATTGTGTGGCCAATCATGATAGTCCTATAGGTACTTGGATCTAGAACATTGCCACAAAGAGAGAGAAAGAGAGAGAGAGAGAGAGAGAGAGAGAGAGAGAGAGAGAGAGAGAGAGAGAGAGAGGGGGAGGGAGGGAGGGAGAGAGAAAGAAAGAAAGACATTTTAACGTCTATTAGAGACCAAAATCGGCCTATGAGA
The DNA here is from genome assembly GCA_020310875.1 of Ceratopteris richardii. Lineage (NCBI taxonomy): Eukaryota > Viridiplantae > Streptophyta > Polypodiopsida > Polypodiales > Pteridaceae > Ceratopteris > Ceratopteris richardii. The sequence goes on from CM035430.1 coordinate 144,139,560, forward strand.
CAAAACATATACATCAGTATGATCCAATCCATTGTGATCCCAAAAGGAAAATAAAGTGTCGGTACAAAACAAAATATAAAAGGAGTGGATAATAGCTGGCATCAAGGGTATGGGGTGCTAGGAGGGGGGAGGGGGGGGAGAGAGAGAGAGAGAGAGAGAGAGAGAGAGAGAGAGAGAGAGAGAGAGAGAGAGAGAGAGAGAGAGAGAGAGAGAGAGAGAGAGAGAGAGAGAGAGAGAGAGAGAGAGAGAGAGAGAGAGAGAGAGAGAAAGAAAGAAAGAAAGAAAGAAAGTGTTTTTACGTCTATTAGGAGGCCGAACTCGGCCTATGAGACAAATCGATGTACATGGGTGTATCTTCTGTCTATCAGAGAAGATAAAAGTGCTGAAAAAGAAACTGGTAAAGCTGATACATATCTCCGTGAAATGCGTGTGGAGATACCCATGAAAGGGGGGGGGTGTATGGAGTGCGATATCTATGGCAGCTATATGCAAAGGGGTAGTACAACAAGCATGGGAATGCATCTGAAACGACTAACTAGCTCCATCTTGTGCTAGTGGGCGGGTGTAAGATGTGATACATAGGTGGAGGTGGAGTCAGGGCCATCGTGATAGCTGCAACGGGATCAGCCATCATCTGGAATCGTCTCTCCTCCATGGCGCCATGGTGACGAGCCTGGATCTCTGCAATCTGATGTCGGTGATGTCTCGGGGCCTGATATCCTCTAGCACGGGGTCGTCTCCTAGCTCGAGCAGCCTGAGCCTTCTGAAGAGTCACCCCTCTCGGTGTGTGGGCTGAGGGGGGGAGGGCTGCAGCACGTCGTGGAATAAAGAACTCAGTGAGCTGACTCTGTCTCCCTCCTGTATGGGCTGCTACCGTAGGCTGGAGTAGGGAATCTCTGTGACTCTGTACCTCTAGTAGGAATCGCCCGAGCTGTCGCTGGTCTCTAGAGTCCATGATCTCTCGGAGGGTGGGCTTCCCTGTAAATAGAGTCCCGTATCTACCTCTGATGCCATCATATGCGCTACATCTGCATACAAAGTGCTCCTCATCCTCTATCTCTACTCTGCAAACCCTGCATATCCGCTCCTCTCTGGGAATGTCTGCGGCTCTGCCCGTCTCAATCTCTAGTCTATGTGATGAGACTCTCAACTGGCCAATCGCTACCCTCGAGCTATGAGGCATGTAAGTATCCATGTAACATGGCCGCCGGATGAAACCGTCTGCTAGGATGTCTAAGAACTGGTCTCGATAGTGCAATAGTCTCGATCCCATGTGTGGTGTGTGCCATGTCTGACTAATGTAGCGCTGCCAAAGATCTTGTCTCAACACAACATTCCTCTCATGACGAGAGAGGTGGATGTGAGGTGAGTCTGGGTCGTACTGAAAAGGCGGTAATCTGTCCATATCAAGCCCATGACTATCAAACCATACTCTAACCTGAGTGTACCAAGCTCTCTCATATCCTGACTCTGATATCTGTATAGATGCCTCAAAAGCTCTGCGTGTGAGTCTGTCTGTAGGGAGCTCCCTCATCCTCTGAATAAAGCAGATAGTCTGGAATAGTGCATCTACTACCATGGGTGGTGCGGCTAGCTCTGCCCTGATGATGTCATGTGGTACCGACTGTTTCCCGCGAAATAGTCGCGAGATCATACGTACATGGGGTCTCTCGATCGCACTCCACTGGGTGGCTGTGAGGCCTTGGGCCCAAACTGTCGCAGCATACATCATAGCTGGTCGGACTAGTGTGTCAAATAGCCACCCCTTCGTGTGGGGCTCCTGGAAGTGTGCCTGGTGACATCTCCGCTCTAACATGGCTAAAGCTGCATATGCTCGTGTGAGTCTATCGGTGGCTGCCTGTCTCATGCTGAAGGGGCCAGGTAAGCTCGTGAATGTGACTCCGAGGTAGACATAGGAAGTGACCACCTCAATCTGTCCACCGCCGGCTATGAATCCTGCTCCATTCCTCACCAAGGAGGAGGTGTGGAAGATCATGACCTTGGTCTTGCCAAGGTTTACTGTCAAGCCCTTCTGTGTACAAAACTCATCGAGGGCATCCAAGTGGCGCTGTAATCCATCGGGTGACTCTGAAATCAAGACAATGTCATCGGCATATAATAAAATGTGGACAGGTGTACCTGCGAGGTCTGCACCCTCTCCTCCAGCTCGGAGAATGTAGTCCTCAATCTCATCGATGTAGAGACCAAATAGAGTGGGAGAGAGCGGGCAGCCTTGCTTAACACCGATGGTGCTAGCAATGACCTCAGACATACCTCCTGGACACTGTACTCTCCCGGTCACCTGCTCATAGAGTGCATAGATGGCCCAAATCATCCCTGATGGTATTCCCAAGCTCTGAAGGCGTTGGAAGAGCCTCTCTCGTGGCACTGTATCGAAAGCTTTGCGGAAGTCCACAAAGCAGCAATATAGTCTCTTCTTCCGCACCCTTGCCCCATCAATGAGGTAGCGCAAAATGAAGATGTGATCAATAGTAGAGAAAGCTCGCCGAAAACCTGCCTGGCCTCGTGCTCGTAGCCCCTCAGTCTCTGCATATGAGCTGAGCTCTGCCTCAAGTATGGCACCGTATAGTTTGGCCATGGTGTGGCCAATCATGATGGTCTTGTAATTCCCTGGATCCAGGGTGTCGCTAGATTTGTGGATAGGCACAATGGTGTGCCTAGTTCACTCCTCTGGGAAGCCCTCCCCTATAGCCCGATTGAAGGCATGTGCAATCAATGGGGCTATAGTGGAGGATGCATATATGAGGTGCTCGCTCTGCAATCCCGTATGGTCTGCCGAACGTCCATGTCGCAGTCGTCCTATGGCCCTCTCAACCATCTTTGCTGTTAAAAGAGAAGAACTAGTAGGGAGAGGCTCAAGTGGCTGGGGAATGGGAGCCTGCCCAGGCACCTCATATAATCTCTGAGCATAATCATGCCATGTGTGTAGGTCCCCAATAGGTGTGGTCGGGCGTGGCTCTCGTAGGGTACGCCATGCTGCAGCACAGTCCATACTCATAAAGAGATGATATAGCTCAAGCACCTGTGCCTCCTCGAAGGCTCGCCTCTTCCGACGTGTGAGAGTCATCTGTCCTGTGGCCTGTCTCTCTGTGATCTCTCCCAATGCTCGCTGAGCTCGTAGTCTGCGGTAGGTATCTCTGCATTCCTCATCATACCAACGATGTTGTGGCATAGTCCCTGGAGGAGGTGTGTGACCAGAATGGATGGTGTGTGGGAAGGAGCTGATGGCGGATGTCTGAAGAACTGATGCTATCTGTGAGGTGAGTAGGGATAGTGGAGTGTCAGGGTGAAGCAAGAGAAGACCCTTCTCGACTTGGGCCGCATATATGTGAGCTAGCTCGTGTGTGAAGTGGATGGTGGTGTGTGGGATGCGAGAGAGAGAGAGAAGAAAGAAGAAAGTCATTTTATGTCTATTAGGAGGCCGAACTCGGCCTATGAGACAAATCGATGTACATGGGTGTTTCTTGTGTCAATTGCAAAAGATAAAAGTGCTGAAAAAACTGGTAAGACTGATATAGATCCTCATAGTTTGCATGTGGAGATACCTATGGAAGTGGGGAGTGTATGGAGTGCGATATCTATGATAGTCTATATATGAGAGAGAGAGAGAGAGAGAGAGAGAGAGAGAGAGAGAGAGAGAGAGAGAGAGAGAGAGAGAGAGAGAGAGAGAGAGAGAGAGAGAAAGAAAGAAAGAAGAAAGTCATATTAACGTCTTCTAGAGGCCAAACTTGGCCTATGAGACAAAAACCATGTACAAGTGTAGTAACCCTGTGTAGAAGATAAAATGAAATAAAAAGTATATCGCTACACAAAGCTATATAGGGCTGGAAAAGGCTGGGGAGACGTGCCTCTGACTCTGCAGATAGTGGCCACCTAATACATGGGGGGATCCAAAATGTGAGTAAAACGCCCTAGCTACTTGTGATGGGTGGAGGTGGGTGTAGTATGTGGTACATCGGTGGTGGTCTGAGTGCCTCTTGAAGGAAGACAACCCAGGGGCTGGTGGTACACCTATGCTCCATCATGTGGTCGTAGGCAATCCTGATGCATGAGATATCCTCCTGATATAGTCGTGGTCGACATATCCGCCCATGCGTGGTCGGCGCCGTGCTCTCTGTGCTGCTGCCTGGTGTAGCGTGAGCCCTATAGATGGACCTCTCTGATGTAGCTCAACTCGCTGAAAGAACTGCGTAATGGTCTGCTGGGTACTCACCCGTGGCTGATGTATGGGCTGTAGTGACCGCTCTCGCCTCTCGTATGCTGCTGTGAGAAAGCGTCCCAAGCGTCTCTGGTCACCCATAGTCATGCACAGCTGGAATGACTCCTCGATATGGAACTGTGCTCGTAGGTCTAAGTATGCTGGACATTTGATAACAAAATGCTCCTCACTCTCTACCTCTGTCTGGCATACTGGGCACCACCTCTCCTCACGGGGGACTCCCCTGGACCGACCCCTCTCAATCTCGAGCTGATGTGATGAAACCCGGAGCTGCCCAATGACGACTCGTAGGTGGTGGGGAAGGTAGGTCTGCATGTATCTCGGAATCTCGATGAAGCCCGTGCCCGATATATGTAGAAAATGCTCGCGGTAGTAGAGCATTTTCGGTGGCAATGTACCCCTAGGGCTCACCCATGTCCTCTGTATGTATGTATGCCATATCTCCTGACGAATGATCCTATTCCTCTCTTGATGAGAGAGCGAGTAGGTGGGTGCATGAGAGTCGTACTGTAGTGGTGGTAGCCTGTCTATGTCAAAGCCATGGTGGGCAAGCCAGTCTCGTGTCTGTGCATACCATGAGGAGGTGTCGCCTGCTAATGCCATATCACGTGATGCCTCGAAAGCACGATAAGCAATGCGCTCTGTATCCATGCTCCGAAGTCTGTGTAATAGGCATACTGTCTGGAACAGTGCCTCAACTAGCATCGGTGGTGCAGCGAGCTCTGCTCTAATGATATCATGTGGTACTGAAGGCTTGCTGCGGATAAGTCTGGCAATCATGAGGATCTGTGGCCTCTCTAATGCTGTCCATACTGATGTAGCTAATCCTAGTCCCCATATGGCTGCCCCATACATGAGCGCTGGCGTAACCAAAGTGTCAAAGAGCCACCCCTTTGTGCGGGGCTCCTGAAAATATGCTTGGTGGCACTGTCTCTCCATCAAAGCTAGTGCTGCGTACCCACGTGTGATGCGGTCACGGGCTGCCTGAGCCATAGAGAAGACCCCTGATACTGCTGTAAATGTCACCCCGAAGTAAACATATGATCCGACCACCTCGATCAGTCCACCTGCTGCTGTGAACAAACTATGTCTGCGTACCTATGCCGATGTATGAAAGATCAAGACCTTGGTTTTACCAAGGTTCACAGCTAACCCTCTGTGTCTGCAAAAGTCATCTAGGCCGTGTAGATGATGCTGTAGACCTTTTGCAGACTCTGAAACCAATACAATATCATCAGCGTATAAAAGAATATGGACAGTGGACCTGTGTACCTCAATGCCATCTCCCCCCTGCTGCTGTATGAAGTCCACTATCTCATCAATGTAGAGACCAAAGAGGGTGGGTGAGAGAGGGCATCCTTGCTTCACCCCGATAGTGCTAGCAAGTGGATCAGATAAGCCCCCTAGACATCTGACTCTACCAGATACTCTCTCGTATAAGGCATAGATCCCCCATATCATCTCCTCCGGAGCTCCGATGTCAAGTAGTCGTCTGAAGAGTCGATCCCTGGGAACAGTGTCAAATGCTTTGCGGAAGTCCACAAAGCAACAATATAATCTCCTCTTCCTCACCCTGGCCTGGTTGATCAGGTATCTCAGAGTGAAGATGTGGTCAATGGTAAAGAGAGAGAGAGAGAGACTCGGCCTATGAGACAAATCAATGTTCAGTGGTGTATCTTCTGTCAATCGGAAAAGATAAAAGTGCTGAAGAAAAGCTGGTAAAGCTGATATAGATCTCAGTAGCAAAAGGGTCGTACAGTCATGATAATGCATTTGAACGACTAACTAGCTCCATCCTCTACTAGTGGGTGGGTGTAAGATGTGGTGCATGGGTGGAGGTGGAGTCAAGGCCGCCCTAATGGCTGCAGCGGGATCCGCCATCATCCGGGATGGTCTCTCCTCCATGGTGCAATGGTCACGAGCCTGGATCTCAGCAATCTGGTGTCTGTGAAGTCTCGGGGTGTGATATCCTATAGCACGGGGTCGTCTCCTAGCTCTAGAGGTCTGAGCATGTTGAAGAGTCACCCCTCTCGATGTGTGAGCTAAGGGGGGGAGGGCTGCTCCACGTCGTGGAATGAAGAAGTCAGTGAGCTGACTCTGTCTCCCTCGTGTCGCCACATTAGGCTGGAGGAGAGAATCTCTATGACTTTGAATCTCTAGTAAGAATCGCCCGAGCTGCTGCTGATCTCTAGAGCCCATGATCTCTCGGAGGGTGGGCTGCCCTGTAAACAGAGTCTCGTATCTGTCTCTAATGTCATCATATGCGCTACATCCGCAAACAAAGTGCTCCTCATCCTCCATCTCTACTATGCATATCCTGCATAGCCGCTCCTCTCTCGGAATGTTTGTGGCTCTGCCTATCTCAATCTCTAGTCGGTGTGATGAGACCCTCAACTGGCCAATCGTTACCCTCGAGCTATGAGGCATGTAGGTATCCATGTAGCGTGGTCGCTGGATGAAACCATCCGCTAGTATGTCCAAGAACTTGTCTCGATAGTGCGATAGTCTCGATCCCATGTGTGGTCTGTGCCCTGTTTGACTAATATAGAGTTGCTAAAGGTCCTTGTCTCAGCACAAGATTCCTCTCATGACGTGAGAGGTGGATGTGAGGTAAGTCTGGGACATACTGAAAAGGTGGCAATCTATCCATATCAAGTCCATGACTATCAAACCATGCTCTAACCTAAGTGTACCAAGCTCTCTCATATCCCGACTCTGATATCTGTATAAATGCCTCAAAAGCTCTGTGTGTGTGTCTTTCCGTAGGGAGCTCCCTCACCCTTTGAATAAAGGAGATAGTATGGAATAGTGCATCTCCTACCATGGGTGGTGTAGCTAGCTTTGCCCCGATGATGTCATGTGGCACTGACTGTTTCCCGCGAAATAGTCGCGAGATCATACGTACTTGTGGCCTCTCAATTGCACTCCATTGGGTGATTGTGAGGCCCGGTGTCCAAATCGTCATAGCATACATCATAGCTGGTCTGACTAGTGTGTCAAATAGCCACCCCTTTGTGCGGGGCTCTTGGAAGTGTGCCAGGTGACATCTCCGCTCTAACATGGCTAAGGCTGCATATCCTCGTGTGAGTCTATCACTGGCTGCCTGTCTCGTGATTAAGGGGCCAGGCAAGCTCGTGAACGTGACTCGGAGGTAGACATAGGAAGTGACCACCTCAATCTGTCCACTGGCAACTGTGAATCGTGCTCCATTCCTCACCATGGGGGAGGTGTGGAAGATCATGACTTTGGTCTTGCCAAGGTTTATTGTCAAGCCTCTCTGTGTACAAAACTCATGGAGGGCATCTAGGTGGTGCACTAATCCCTCGGGGGACTCTAAAATCAATACAATGTCATTTGCATATAATAAAATGTGGACCTGTGTACTTGCCAGGTCTGCACCCTCCCCTCGAGCTCGGAGAATGTAGTCCTCGATCTCGTCCATGTAGAGCCCGAATAGAGTGGGAGAGAGTGGGCAGCCTTGCTAAACACCCACTGTGTTAGCAATGGCCTCGGATAGTGCCCCCGAGCATCGAACCCTCCAAATCACCCGCTCATAGAGTGTGTAGATGGCCCAAATCATCTCTGATGGTATCCCCAAGCTATGAAGTCTCCGAAAAAGCTTCTCCCATGGCACATTATTGAAGGCTTTGCAAAAATCCACAAAGGAGCAATATAATCTCTTCTTCTGCATCTTTGCCCCATCAATGAGGCAACACAAAATGAAGATGTGATCAATAGTGGAGAAAGCGTGTTGGAACCTTGCCTGACCACGTGCTCGTAGCCCTTTCATCTCTGCATATGAGGTGAGCTCTGTCTCGAGAACCGTTCCATAACGCTTGGCCATGCTGTGACCAATCATGATAGTCCTATAGTTCCTTGGGTCCAAGTTATCCCCAGATTTGTGAATGGGTACAATGGTGTTCCTTGTCCACTCTTGTGGGAAGCCCTCCCCTATAGCGCGATTGAAGACATGTGTGATCAATGGAGCTATAGTGGAGGAAGTATATATGAGGTGCTCACTCTGCAGTCCCATGTGGTCAGTCGAACGCCCATGCTCTAGCCACTCAATGGCCCTCTGGATCATCTTTGCTGTGAAGAAAGAGGAACGAGTAGGGCGTGGTCCAGGTGGTTGGGGGATGGCAGGCTATCCAGGTATCTCATGTAGTCTCTCAGTGTACTCGTGCCAAATCTGTGGATTTCCAATAGGTGTGGTCGGTCGTGACTCTTGTAGTGTGCGCCATGCAACAATGCAATCCCTGCTCATAAGTAAATGGTATAGCTCAAGCTCATGTGCCTCTTTCGGCGTGTGAGGGTCTTCATATGTCTTATAGCCTCCATCTCTGTGATCTCTCCCAATGCTCGCTGAGCTCATAGTCGACGATAGAGACTCTTGCACTTATCATCATACGAGGGATTCTGCAGCATGGTCCATTGGGGAGGGGTGTGATTAGAATGGGTGGTGTGTGGGAATGAACCGATGGCGGATGCATGAAGGATGGATGCTATATGTGAGGTAAGTATAGGTAGTGGGGTGTCAGGATGAAGCGAAAGAAGGCTTTCTTCAACTTGGGCTTTGTATATGTGAGCAAGCTCGTGTGTGAAGTGGTTGGTAGTGTGTGGGGGGCGGGTCAAGGGTGTGTGTGTGGGAATGTCCCCCTTGAGGGATAGTGCAAGATATGCGTGATCTTCTCCAATGGGTATAGGTGGGATGCTGAAAGAACTGAGTATGTGGGTGGCCTCCCTCGGTCCCATGATATAATCCACGATACTCCCTCCTCCATCTGTAACTGAGTGCGGTACACATGTCAATCTCCATGACATAGGCCACTGTCTCATCCCGTTATAAATAACAAGGCGGTGTCTAGACCTAAGTTTGAGTAGGTGAGTACCGTAGAGTGTGTGTGTACAAGATAAGCCATGCATCTTGTGACACGTCCTCTGGTTTTTCCACCTCCAATGCCCTGTCACAATCCTTCAGAAATAGGATACCTTGCATTCTCTCCTTCCACAAATCGAAACCTATTCCCTCAAATCGTCGAATCTCAAATAGATTCTTCACATATGAGGAAGATGACTCCATAATTGCACAATGAAGAGGTTAGTGTGCTGAAATTTTGGGCAAAACGCACCAAAATCAGGGTACCACCTCTAAAAATAGTGCACAATAGCTTCAAACAACTGTAGGAGCAAAATGGAGCACAAAATCAAAATCTGAAATTTTCAGAAAAATTTTGCAGAAAATCACAGCAAGCTAATTTGTGCTTGAAATCAACAAATTTGACTTCTTTTGACCTCAATGTGCATACATAAGGCTATAACACAGCCTTTAGAACCAAATAGGAGCAAAAGCCCCAAATTTTGCTCGAGAAATTTCTGAAATTCTCAGATAAATGCCACAAATTGCTGTACATAAGCAATTTCTTTCGCCACAATCCAATACATAGGGTACTAGACCTTTGTATTGCTGCTATGACATGTGAAACACCTGTTTAGAGCTGGAAACAATCTGTTATGGGTTGTTGAGATGTCCAAAGTGATCCTCTTGGCCCCGGATCAACTTTCTTCGCGATGAAACTCTCTAAAAATCATAAAATTTGTTTCAGCTTTGCTCCGGGCTGAAGTAATCCTCCAAAAACAACACTTTTATCGTGAAAAAAGAAGGTTTTTTGCTATGAAATTCTCCCAAATGCAAGAAAACACCTTCAGCTTAACATAGGCTGAAGTAGAAAAGCACTTGGAGAAACTTTGCCGCGATAGACCAGCTCAAGGCTCTGATACCAATTGAAAGAGGCCGCGGAGAGCTACGTCGTGGTCTGCGCGGTTTCTCCAAACGCCAAGGGAGTGGGTTGTTGCGTGAGGAGAGCGAAAGTAGAGAGAGAAACCTGCGCAGAATTTTGGAGAAGAAATGGAGAAGCTTAAGTTGAAGAAGTCCCAATCTAGTTATGAGAGATTTGGGACCAAGTCTTATTGACAAGTGACTTTTAGGTCATTTGGGCATGTGTTCACATATGGCCAATGACCAAAAGTCATAAAAATAATATAAATGCCTATAACTCCCCAATTTGGGGTCCAAAAAATATAACAAAAATATGTTTGGAAACCTCTCAAAGAGAGCTTTCACATGGAAGTGTTGGAAATTAGGTAGGCCCATAACTTAATTCCACAGGTCCCACAAATCCAGGATCTACAACACAGATTCCAACATCTTCCAAAATTGACAAACATGAACATACATCACTTAATCATACAATGATGAGACAAAGATAGAGAGAGATTAGACAACATGTTCAAAGTGTTACGTAAGCCACTGCTTACTCACACTATCTATATACAAATGTCAAATTACAATGTGGGAGTCAAAACCTCAACCACTCTATGTGAACAGAAATAGATGGAAGAGTGTATGTATAGAATTTAGAAGAATATTCAGATGTAGGAGCAGAAATCTGAATATGTATGAGATGTATGACCCGATAGGTTATAGAAGAGTGAATATGAGTAATAGAAAGAGGAAAGATCAGTTTGAAATTGATATTCAGCAAATCTAGTATGAATTTAGGCTATGGAAGATCATAAATCAGATGTGTGTGTGAAAGATCACATACTTACAGAATTAACATAGAATGCTAACATATTGCTGACAGAAATCCTCATACTCATATGGAAACACCTTCTCTAACACCTCATCTGAATGCATGTAGCATGCATGTACTGATTTTCCTTTATGTATGCCGAATAGGACTCCTCAAGATATGGATGCCACTGCCTCCATAAGCTCCAAGTAGTACCTGTGTGCATAAAGAGAATATGTACCTGAATAATTAACATAAGATGCAATCTTATGTTAAGGTCGATCCAATGTCTTTGAAGTACACTTCATGTAGAAGACAACCTTCAAATACATCATGTAGATGGCTGATCCATACCACCAAGCTGCTTACAGGTAAGTCTTCTTATAAGCAAGAGCGTGAGCACACTCTTCTCCAAGAAGAACTCCATAGCTACTCCTCAACATGCTCCTAGAGTGCACCATGGCTGCCCCATGAGTGCTAGAGCACTATCTCCTCAAGAGAAGCTTCACACCTAGCGTTAGCTTGCGTTGGGATATCTTAAAAGTGACCTTAAGCCTCCAATTTATAGCCTTCAAGTGTGCTAGCGATCCAAAACTCATAAAGTAGCTTTTTTCGTTAAATTTTGACGCTAGAAGTTGAATAAAGCTAATCGCTTTTGATTTAAAAACTCAACGCAAGTTTTTATGTTGCTTTTGCTTTATTTTTAATTTAATCTCTGAAAGTCTTTTCGACTTGCTTTTTCACACTTATGACCACCCTGTTAATAATCTGAAAACATTTTTATGATCTCCAAGCTTAGAGCTATCAAATGAGGTAAAAACCTTAAATCAGCAGAAAATTAGGGTTAGGGTTTGCTCCGGAATTTGATCTCTAATGAGTGCATGTCATATAGCATTAGAAAGCTCTCTTCAAGCTCTTCATGATAGGCTCATAAAAACTTTACTCAATTTTTGTGCGAAAAATGACTAAGTACCAAAATTAGGGTTTCTGCCCTAAATGGATTTTTGACTGATGTGACATTGATTTCCAACAATCCCCCCTGCAATGTCATATTGGTACAAATTGAACTGGATATGCAACTTCATTCATCTGTAAACTGACATAAGCTTCAAACTTGTCCTTCAGAATTGACCTTCAAACTTTATCTTCAAAAGTTTTCTTCAAAACTGAATTTGAACAACTTCAAACTTCAAAAATCTGAATTTGCTGAATATGAACCATAATACCTGAGAAAATATGCAAACTAGATATCCAATAGTGTTAGCATATATCAAGCAATCACTGCTTGATAACATATGTAGCATGAATTGACTCTGAATTTGCTATCTCCAGTCTTCTCAAACGTGTAAGAATACACTAGGATCCACATATTTGCATTTTACCTTACGAAAGGTTTCTCAACGTACTTCTGCTGTGTCATGTGAATACACTAAACAGAATCAGGAACTGAATCCTGGGACTTGTGATCGATAACTCACAACTTAGTGTATAATGAACACTAGCTGGTTCATCTCTGACTCTACTCTACTCTACTCTACTCAACTCAACTCAACTCAACTCAACTCATGAGAATCTCATCAAAATTTCATATCTATGATGTCATCTTGTCTTCATCCTTGTTCTACTTGTAAGTCTTTCATACCTCTTTCCTTCAAAGTCTGGTATAATCATATATGTGTGCACCTTATAAATAACATACCTCTTTGAAATATCAAGCTTCTCTATAATAGAACTCTGGAACTTTCTCCTGAATAGGAACACCTAAGAGGAACTTCCTCCAGACATTCTCCTTCTTCCTTCTTCTTTCAAAGTTGGAACATAAAGAGAAAATGACAAAGGAAATATAGGAATACCTGTAGGTATGATTCTGCATTCTTTCACATATGGCTGAAAATAAGTCTTTGTTGGAGTTAGACGTCTGCGGAAGCACGCGAACAGCACAAGGAAGAAGAAGAAGCTTGGAGCACAAACACACAATACTGTATGTATTACTAGAGAAGGTACAAAGATAAGTAGCCCATTAGGGCAAAAGGCGTATATACAAGCCGGGGGAAAAAAACCTCCTAAAGAGAGAAAAAAGTGCCCCGGCGGTCCTAGTGTGTTCACACACATCACTACCTAAATATATCAACAAATCCCCCCTGGGAGTGATGCGGTGAACAAGGAGCTTGCACTCATGTATAAGGAAGTGCCAAGCTATGTGGAAATCACTCCACAAAGGAAGTAAGCCCAAAGCTTTGCGGAAAGCTTCAAACTTCTCCCTAGGCAGAGCCTTTGTGAAAAGGTCTGCAATATTCTCCTGCGTGGGCACATATGCCAAGCTGATCTCCCCAGCAGAGAACCTCTCCCTGACATAGTGATAATGCATCTCAATGTGCTTAGTGCGAGCATGGAACACAGGGTTCCTCGCAACTGCCAATGCGCTCTGACTGTCAGTGAAGATGGTGGTGGCAGAAGATTGGCCAACACCCAAATCAGCCATAAGGCATGTGAGCCACACACACTCAACAGTCGTTGTGAAAGCTTCCCTATACTCAGCCTCACAACTGGAAGTGGCCACAGTAGGCTGCTTCTTGCTCAACCAAGATATACATGAGCTACCAAGCATGAAGCAAAAATCACTGGTGGACACACGAGTGTCATAGCAACCAGCCCAATCTCAGTCAGAAAAAGCATGCAAATCTGGCGGTAGTGATCCCCCTTGGGATAAAACAACCCAAGTAGTCGAGTACCACTCAAGTAGCGAAAGATGCGCTTAACCGCCTTCCAATGCGTGACTCCTGGGCAATGCATAAACCTGCTCATCTGTGAGACAGCAAACTGAATATCTGGCCGATTAATGCATAAGTAAATCAAGCATCCAACAGCCTGCTGATAGAGAATAGCATCAAATGCATCTCCAACATCATGAAGACTCAATCGTAAACCTGTCTCCATAGGAGTGGCAATAGGCTTACAGTCTTCAAGGCCAAAACGCTGCAATAATGTGTCAATATATTTCGTTTGACACAAAGCCATTCCACCATCAACTTGCATAAACTGAATGCCCAAATAGTGATGCAAATGCCCCAAATCAGACATCTCAAATGAGGCATGCAAATCAGCCTTGAAATCAGCAATATGCTTCTCAATAGGACCTGTCATCAACATAGACAACAATGATCAGAAGCACATCATTAGCACGCTTAACATATAAGGTGCTTTCAGTTGGACTGTTCTCAAAACCATGTGCAACCAGATAGGCATGTATCTTCTCATACCAAGCACGTGGTGCTTGCTTTAAACCATATAATGCCTTCTTTAACTTGCACACCTGGTTTTCATGCCCTTTCTGCACAAAGCCACGGGGCTGAAAAACATACACTTCTTCATGCAAGTCACCATTTAGAAATGCTGTTTTAATGTCCAACTGATGTACATTCCAACCATGATGGGCTTCAAGTGCACAAATGCTCCGAACAGTAGTCATACGGCATGTAGGTGCAAAGGTCTCATCAAAATCAATGCCTCTTTCCTGTGCATAACCCTTTGCAACAAGCCTAGCCTTATACCTGTCAACTGTACCATCAGGTTTACGCTTCAGCTTGTATACCCACTTAGTGCCAATGGCCTTCTTGCCGGGAGGCAAGTCACATAAAGACCATGTACCATTCTTCATTATAGCATCATATTCAGATTGCATAGCAGCCATCTAATGAGAGCCTGAACGAGTACGATATGACAAAGGTGTATCTAATTTGCTATCACGCAAAGTCTGCACCAGCCATTTTGGCATAGTTTTTGCCTTCTCAATATCAGCTCTCTCATCAACAAGTGCATCATGTAAATCTGCATTTAATAGAATGATCTGCATCATCATATGAAACCTGCAAAGGCTGAGAAGTTGCCTCATTAGGACTAGCACTAGACTGTCCACCTATAAAAAGAGACATCAAAGTATCATACATGTCTTTGGAGCTAACAGATGTCTCCTTAGTACATGAAAGCAATGGCTGAATAGCATCTTCCACAAAGACAACATCACGGCTAACCAAAATGCGTTTAGTCTGTGGATGATACAGACGATTTCTACAGGAGTAGCAAACTAGCAAAATTCAGATGACCAAAGCGTGCATGCCAAAGCTTTGCATCTGACATAGCCTGAGAATCATGAACTGCACATGCCGAATCATTCACAGATCTTTCATAGTCTATGAGTTTATACTGCCCACGACATAAAATGCCAGAAGTAATAATCACATCGCCATTTGATAGATCATGAACTGTACACTTGTCATCAACAAATTTCACAACCAAGCCAATCTTGGCTAATGCAGAAACTGATAACAGATTCTTCTTGATCCTTGGCACAAATAAAGCATCTGACAAGGTGAAAGAACTACCATCAACACTAGTCAGAATGATCTTACCAACTCCCATAACAGGATAAGAGGAGTTGTTGGCGCATGTGACAGTATTCCCTGTAGGGGCAGGCTCGAGTGAAGAGAAGAAACTCCGCTGCGAGGTAATATGTTTGGTCGCCCCACTGTCAAAGTACCAAACATATGAGTCCACTGCAGACATGCACTGCTCATGAGAAGATGGGTCAAAACCGCAAACAATAGTAAATGCCCATTCTTCTTCCTGCACAAGATTAGCAGACTCTATTTTTGGTGTAGAGGCTTCTGCAACAACCATTCCAGCCTCCTTTTTCTTTGCCTCTTTTGCAGCCAGTTTTGGATAGTTCTTTATGATATAATCATTCCCTTTACAGTACTTGCAAAACAATTTCTGCTTTTCTGATTTCTTCTCATCTATATCCTGGTTCTTCGAATGTGCAGCATTTGTAGATTTCTGCTTACTAATAGAAGAGCTCCATTTTCCTTTGCCCTTCTGACTAGCTAGGAAAGCTTGATCTGCAACACGCATAATGGACCTGTTCTGCCTGGATTGACCTTCCTGCAACAGAACAGAGACTAACTCCTCAAATGATAAGGCATTCGGACTGCCTTTCATCATCAACCGAAGAGTAGAAGCAAAACTGTGATATGAATCAGGAAGACCATTCAGAACGGTCTGCACAAGTGAGCTATCTGGAATAACCTCATCAGCAAAAATCAACTGTTCCTTCAAATCTTTGATCTTCGTTAGGAAACTGTCCATAGAATCACCTTCATTCATGTGCTCACTCTCCAACTGTTTTCGGAGGTAAGCAATACGAGCCTCATTCCTAAGCTTGGTACAATGTGGTAAGTGTATCCCAAGCATCCCTAGCTGTTCTGCAAGAGCGAATATGAGGAATAATGGCACGTTTGACAGACAAAGCTATCAATGCATGTGCCTGGGAATCTCTGCCATCCCAACGAATCTGCTCTGCAGTAGGTGCAACAGAAACAGCAGCACGAACAGGAATCTGCGGAATATCATCTTCGACACTATCTTCATCATCTCCAGCACTTGTATTTATAGTACCTGTCGTTACAGGTGTAACAGGATGTCTTTCAACACCCTGCACAATGTTCCACAATCCTTTTGCAACCAAAACATGTCGCATCATATAAGCCTGTAATGGGTAGTTGGTACCATCCAACTTATCCTCAACAGCCAACATACGGAATACATCACTGCTTTCAGCCATGGCCGGTGACTAAAATACCTTGATGCACAAAATTGACTGTATCTCAAAAAGTTGAACAGAACTGCCGAGACGAGTTCTGCTAGACTTGTAGCAGACTTCGAGACGCTTAAACTGGCGAACAGAAACTGGTATATACCTTTGGCACAAAAAGACGAAATAGCCCGCACAAGCGCTGCGATAGTGCGTTCGGAGGTCGAAACGAGCTCAAATCGCGATTTCGGCACTACACAGTGAAGCTATTTTGATCTCGGAAACACGCTGAGTATGCTCACCAAAATTCGTGCGATTCTGAGACTGCAAATGGAGGAGTGTCGACGGCGCCCTAGATGAAGTGACGACATGCTCTGATACCAATTGTGGGAGTTAGACGTCTGCGGAAGCACGCGAACAGCACAAGGAAGAAGAAGAAGCTTGGAGCACAAACACACAATACTGTATGTATTAAACCTCCTAAAGAGGGAAAAAAGTGCCCCGGCGGTCCTAGTGTGTTCACACACATCACTACCTAAATATATCAACAGTCTTCATGTTTCATCACCCCCAAGATGATTTAACACCAGTATCCAGAATTCTTCAAAGTATATCATACTTTTATGAAATCTGGAACATCTTCCTTCTTTCAATAAATCTGATCTTCAGTGATTTAGTATTGCTTTTATAACATTAATACCTGTGTCTCAAAAAAATAATATGAACCCTTTTTATTAGTAGTGCACATGCGAATAGATTTCCCTGCCATTCCTCAGCTTCCCATAATCTAGAATAAGGTTAGCTAATCATAACAAAAAACCTTGCTGAAAGCACTTTAGGATTCATAATCTTTTGCAACATAACAAGTATCTTCTTCTATTTCTCTGCAACACTAGTATGATAGAATCTGAATCTTTGACTTACTTCTTCCAATTCCAAGAACTTTGACAAACAAAGGATAGATATTTGACTCATAAATACTCAAGATATTCAAGATCATACAAGATCTATGATCTCTTAACAAAATATCTGTGTAGAATCTGCTCTCATCAAACCTTCATGACTGAATGTTTGATTTGCTACTTGAATGTCTCTAAGTGTCCATGCTTCTCACATAAAGTTATAAAAATTTTCTTCAACTAAATCTTTTCCAAGAATCTGCAACTCCTATTGGAACACAAGTGGACAAACTCTCACCTTGAGAACTCCGAAATTTGCAAGTTTATACTTCATATCTTCATATTCTTCCCGGGTGAAATGTGATAGTATCTGCTTGACTTTCTTTTGGCTAACTCCACTTCTCAATCAAGTGATAGGATCTGATGGAACACTTTTTTGAATACAAGCATGTATCCAAAAGTCAAAACAAACATAGAAAGTAGATTCTCCATCTGACTAGTACATCAAAAAATCTGAATTTTTCTGAATTTTTCTGAAAATACTGAATTTTTAAAATTTTTTTCCTAAAAAACTCTGGATTTTCTGAGTATACTGAATATGAGGTAACTTTTCCAAACAAAAAACCTCACTCCGAGTCTCCAACATCCGCGACAAATACTCTTTCACCTCAAGAGTTAGGTAAATAAGAAATATACTTCTTTGTAACTTGTTATATACCAAGTAGCTCTGATTTGACACCCCAAGAATTCTTTGAGGAAACATATAAGCTGCCTACTCAAAATCTTCAACTTATACATAACTCATACACATATGAGTCAAAACATATAAGTTGTCTTAGATATCTGCTTCTTTTCTTTCTTCTTAATGCAATTCTTTGTCAAAACCTACTTAAACATGAACAAGTATAATGCAAAACAAGAAACTGTTTCTTCTTTAAACGATCTTCTTCACACAAGATGTTCTCGTAGACTTGTCTTTGGATCTAGAGGATAAAAGTAGGAAAAGTATATGGAAAATATAAGAGCAAAAGGAAGTCTTATTTTCCCTTTGGAATTGTTGGACTTTCTTTTTCTTCATCTTTCTTCCACCTGATGATGTCAACATCTTCAAACTTCTCTTTCATACCTTTTGTTCTCTTCATCTTGAAGTAGCAAGCACTCTTAACTTCTTCAAATGAATTTTTTCTCTTCTTTTAGTGCTAAGAGTTAGAGACAAAACAAACATGGTATATAAACGAAAGTGAACATAGAAGATAAAACATGCTTCTATTATCTCCTCATATTCTGAATCATAACTCTGCTTCAAATGTGACTAATATGACTGAATTCACCAACCTTTTCCTTGAGTTTGCTGAATGTTGAATTACAAAATCTGATAAAAAATTTCAACGAAACTTATAACACAAGATTGGCTGAAAAAACTGATATGATCTCCAAATTTATCTTCTTAGATGAGCTTTCTTGCCATGAAAGAGATCTCCTATCAAAAGTGTCAAGAACAACCTCTAGATACCTGTTTTGATGTAGCTAATGGTTTTAACTTCCAAATTAATGAAAGTGTTTAAAAGCACTTCTTGAATCCTTCAAATCTCTTCATAACTGCTCTTCTAAGATATGACCTGCAAATGATAATCTGATAGTAGAAACTAATACTTGTGATTTGATGTTGATCTCGTTTCTTCATTTTCTCCAAACCATTGTTTTTCCTTGAATTTGAAGTAGCCTTCTCTTCATCAAGTCTTGGTCTTCATGCAATACTTCTGTAAAGTATCTTTACTCTTTCAAAAGTATTCGGTTGCTATCATATCATCAACTTCATACTCCACTACTGATAAATAAACATGTGATTGAATTGTCTAATTCTCAAATCTCTACTCATCTAGATTAAGTGTGTATGTCATATGTCAAATGTTAGAAGATGCTCTGAAACCATATGTTGTAAACCTGGGAGCTCTGATATCAAATGTTGGAAATTAGGTAGGCCCATAACTTAATTCCACAGGTCCCACAAATCCAGGATCTACAACACAGATTCCAACATCTTCCAAAATTGACAAATATGAACATACACCACTTAATCATACAATGATGAGACAAAGATAGAGAGAGATTAGACAACATGTTCAAAGTGTTACGTAAGCCACTGCTTACTCACACTATCATATATACAAATGTCAAATTACAATGTGGGAGTCAAAACCTCAACCACTCTATGTGAACAAAAATAAATGGAAGAGTGTATGTACAGAATTTACAAGAATATTCAGATGTAGGAACAGAAATCTGAATATGTATGAGATGTATGACCTGAAAGGTTGTAGAAGAGTGAATATGAGTAACAGAAAGAGGAAAGATGAGTTTGAAATTGATATTTAGCAAACCTGATCTGAATTTAGGCTATGGAAGATCTTAAATCAGATGTGTGTGTGAAAGATCACATACTTACAGAATTAGCATAGAATGCTAGCATGTTGCTGACAGAAATCCTCATACTCATATGGAAACACCTTCTCTAAAATTGTCTGTCACTATTTGTACAAGCCACCGCCTCTTGGTTGAGATTGTGCTCATGTCGCGGAGCCTCAGCTATGTCATTAGGGACTTTTGGACAAGCTGAAATGCCAGATTCTCCTAGTCCTGACACATGACGAATGAGACATGTAGTTGTGATGCTAAATGTTTTTGCACAATACTTGCACACCCACCTCCGTGTTCTCAAGCCATAAACGATAGGATTTACCAATTCATGACTTGAAGTGTGAAGGGCCTAAAGGTGGGAAATACTACGAGGTATAATGGAGAAAGCAAGGAGCACAAGCCGCAAGGTGTATGGAAAGCTGAAGCAAGAGTGTGTGTGGACCACAAGAGGATGTGGAGCAAGTATGTGTCACTTGTGGAGCGAGGGAGCAAGGGGCAAAGGTGTCCCTGTGTGTACACTATGAAGCAAGAGGATGAAGAGTAAAGAGTCAAGGGGGAAGCATCAAAGGGGATGCTGAATGCTCGAACGCAATGGATTCTCGAATGCATATGCAGCTATCACCAACGAACGAGGGTTTTTAGTCTTCACTCTTCATATCTTTTTCGGCAAAAAAATGATGAGAGCACTGCTTTTTTCGGTACGCATTGAATGGAACGTATCTGAAAATAGAACCGTTTCTTCGGGTTCGCATACCAATGCTGCCTATGTATGTATCATGTGACATGTCACGTGTGTATATGACATGTGTATGTGACATGTGTATGTGACATGTATATATGACATGTTTGTACTATGTATATAATAATACATAGTACATACATGTGTATGTGACATGTATATACTATGCGTACTAGTGCTGCCTTGGTATGTATCATATGACATGTCACATGTGTATATGACATGTAATTATTAATATGTATGTACCACGTATGTAATTGCTAATATGTATATAATTACTAATATGTATATGTGTGTGACATGTATGATGACATATGTGATTGTTTGTATGCCGTGTATGTGGCATCATGCCTATCACATGTGCATTCAACTATTATTATTTTTTTGCTTCTAACTTGATTTGTTTTCTATCCATACGATAGAGGATACGGAGCTCGTGAAAGCTTGGAATGATTATGTAGATCAATTTTATGGAGCTTATGATGTGGAGCTACGTGGGAAGCTAGAGATTCAACTCACTTAGTTCAAAAATAAGGAAGGACTTTTTGGTAGAGGCACTACATGCTTAAGAAGCATGTAATTGATGCTGTTGACTTGGTGGAGAGATACAGTATTGGAATGCCTCTAGGACTCACTAATAGCTCATTACTCTTGAGTCTTTATTTTTTACTGAGCTCTTTAATTGATTAAAGATTTTTGTTTTTTCTTTTTAATTATGCAGGCCACTTAGCCATTCGCGTACTTTTAGAGGATTATAGTGCCAATCTCTTTGAAAAGGAATTGGAGTACATGGGTCCTCTTCCACACAAAGAAGAGGAATACGCTATCTTCAATGCAGTTGGAGAGGCTTGTATGTTGCTAGTGCAACTTGCATTTATCGAAGCATAGTGGCCACTCAACGAAGATGCAGCATGTCAATGTCGATGACCTTGATATTGAGAGGGTCCATGACATGCCTACCATTCTGCCAAAGCTTGTATGTTGCTAGTGCAACTTGCATTTATCGAAGCATAGTGGCCACTCAACGAAGATGCAGCATGTCAATGTCGATGACCTTGATATTGAGAGGGTCCATGACATGCCTACCATTCTGCCAAAGGACCTTGATTTATATGAGATGCTTTACAGGAGTTGACCATGCCGCAACATGATACGAGGGCATCTCGGATTCGTGCTAGTCATAGTGCATATGCTATGCCACCTCCATCCACTAGTCGGATCATAGTACAATAAAACGCGTTGTTTTTGCAAAATAAAAAACGTTTAGGACGTTCGGACGTTTCAAACGTCCTAATACGTTTTTTTGGGGTTTTTTTTTTTTTTAAGATCATCTTCAAATTTTTTTGTTGCTTTATGAACAGAAGTATGACTATGGGCCTCCTCCAAGTTTCAATACATATTGAGATAAGAAATCAGATCTAAAGATTTTTATATCGTTATCGCATATACTAGATTCCTCACAATTTGTAAATCTTTCTGGTCCATAAACGTCCAACTCTCTCAAAATTTCCTTCTATAGGAGTAGGCATTTCCTCTAGTGTCTTTTTCTTTCCTTCTCTACCAAATTCCGAACTAAACCCTCCTATCTGGTTCAGAAAAAAGTTCCTATTTTGATTCCAAAAGATATTTCATTTAGCAAGGACATCATTACATTGTTCACATTGTTCCATCCTCGACTAAATGCATTGTTTTTAGTTTCTTCGGTTGGCTCCAAAATTGGAGTTTGTTGTATAGTAGTCTTAGGAGTTTCAATGTGCTTTAAGCGGGGCTTTAAGCTCATGAGCCCGTTGTTTAAGACTTCATTCCCATTTTTGTTTAATTTAACCAAATTCATTTTGGGCCTTCCTAACTCTAGATCATTGTACTGGTAATAGATTAAGTTTTTTTACGTGTTTTTAGCACTAGATATGTAGAGGAATGCTATATATGTATTACTCATGGATTATTGAAAAACAAATAAGTGGAATGTTGCGACAAAATATAATACTCGTTTTTTATTTCCATTTTTTTAGTACCCTACGTACTAAACGTTTTAAAACCCGTTTTTAAAACTCTCTTTGTACTATGAGTCGGATGGAGGTATCTACTAGCCGGGCACCACATGATGATGATCACATGATGATGATGATGATGATGATGATGATAGTTACTGAGAGGATTTTGATGATTGATGATTGATCATTTGATATTGATTGTATCATTGACAATTTACTGTTGACTATTTGATATTATCATTTATGACAGTTCTGAGTTGACTTTTGACATATTATATATATGATTTGTGACTCACTGACTTGTCATTGTATTTGCCATTCTTTGAATCTTGAATCTTGATGGATCATGATTTTAGATTTTTGAGTCAATTATCATTGATGATTGTGCAATGTGCAATGTGGATTGTGATTTGTGATTTGTAAATAAAGTTACAAGTAATAAGTTAAATGTGCTCATTGCTTAGTGAGTCGTGTCTCATGAACTAAATTTTTAAACTTTAATTGATTGAATGTTCAATGAAATATGATGATGGATTCTTGAATCATGATGAGTGATGGTGCAGTGTGAATTTAGAATGAAAATTTTGGAAGTCGATTAAGTTTGGGTGTTGATTATTTGGGCAATATGAATTTAGAATGACAAGTTTGAACTTTCAAGTGATAAGTTTGGCACGTGTAGAGTGTACACGAAGCACTCGTGACTGTATGTAGCTATAATTCATAATATTTATATAATATATATATGTGCATTGTGTGATATGTGTATCTAAATCATCATATATTAGCTATAAGTAGCTTAGGGTGCAAAAGAAAAGCAAAAAAAGAACACGTTAACAACATCTTCGCAACGTCTAGGGCAAAACATTGCGATGTTGCTAATGGGTTAGCAACATGTTGTCTTCGAAAACGTTGCTAACAACCTTGACTCTCATCATCTATGGTATCATTATCTGCGTCAAATGCACTTGCCCATAATGATGTGTTATTGGACTTCAAATGAACAAATTATGCTGGAAGAATGGAAGCATATGCACTAAAAGATGAGGTTGATGTTTTCTCTCAATCCTCTAGATCAACTCTAGAAGCTATATCCACCTCGCCTCAAAGTAAACTTCCATGGATGAGCCGCCTTCCAACTAGTAGAAGGTAATGATACATCATCAACAAATAACACACAAGTGATGCTAGAGAATGGAAAATGCATTACAATTTAGCATATAGTATCTAAAAGCAACATAAAGTCATACCTAGGGCATGTCTAGCTCTTCTAGTTTAACGAGTCTCACGCACATGCCTTTGTGACTCTATAGCAAGCATAACAACAGTAACCCTCTTTTTCTCAGGGATTTGAGGAATACCTTTAACTTTTTCAATACCAATATTATGAATATGGATCTATAATTTTGTCACATAATCCTAGGAGGGGTGGATGAACCACACCTTAAGAGGGAGGATTATGAAGTAATCCTCAACCATGGCTTTTGAGGCAAGTGGCTAGCCCATCACGCTATTAACCGGGAAATCATGAGTTCAATTCCCAACATTGGTATGAGAGCATAGTTGAGAAACTTGGGCAACATGGAGATTGGAAGCCTCAATTGTGGGCACTTGGGAAGTGCTTGACCACGGATGACTTTCAAACTCGTCAACAATGGAGGCACATGGGCATTTGGGCACCACCGGAGGTTTGGATAGGTTCAACATGGGTCCATGCACTGGAATTTGAGGCTAGTGGAGGTGCTCAACCATGGGAAAGGGCTTGCCAAGCTAAATAGAGGGCCCACAAGTGAGCATTGAGGACTATGGTTAACATAAGGGGGAAAGAATGTCACATAATCATAGTAGGGGGTGGATGAACGAGACCTTGAGAGAGAGATTGGGAAGTAATCCTCAACCATGGCTTTTGGGGCAACTGGCAAGCCCATCACACTCATAGTTAAGAGGTTGTGAGTTCAATTCCCAACAAATTCTATAAGTAAAATTCTACAAACTTACAATCACAGTGTTCAAATCATGGTATGTAAATGCAACCTATCAAAGAGCTATGCACATTGCGTAGACCTTTTGATTCTAGCAACTTGAGATTGCAGTGACAATACGCTACCTTCTCAAGTTGTGATGGGCTTAATCGTTTTTTTTTTTCCTGAGTTATAATGCCCATGTGCTCCAATTCCTCTCCAAAGGGTATATATTGTCATCTTGTGAATGTTGAAAGGCCCAAATAATAATCACAGGTAATTTCTAAGATCTTTCCAACACGTAGAACCTTAGCACTTACACACCTTGACCAAATAATGAGAGATGAATGACAAGAGAATAGACAAGACAATTTTAGAAGAGTAGCATCTGAATAGAAACTACTCACTAAACTAATGCCTAGTGAAAATGTACAACAGAAATAATGTTACAAAACTGAATTTAGGATTCTAAGTACAAAATGTAGAGAAAAGTGCCTAAGAGAGTGTGTAAGAGAATGTGTCTTCTCTGATGTATAAGCAGAAGCATACGTCCCTTCAATTTATGAAGTAGTAGGTAAAACCTGGTACAACAGCAGCAATAGAGGAAGACCAAAATATAAGATCTACAACTTACAAAAGTCAGCTTGCACACAATAAAAGTGTGAAGAAGACTATGGGCAGCCAGATCAAACCTCTTCAAATCTGCGTATAAACTCCAAGATCTCCTCCTAGCTCAAAACCGTAGATTACAAGCATGAGAGAGCTTGTAGATTGATGTAAAAGAGTGTCTGTACGTTGGTCCTTATATAGCTATTCAAGAATCTACGAAAATCTTGATCCAAAAAGCATAAAAGGAGCATTTGCGAAAAATTAGGCACGATTTTTGGATATGCTTTATTTTTATCCAATCCACTTTTTGAAGTTGTTTTTATGATGCTTTTGAATTGATTTACTCTTGGCCTTTGGATAGGGCACTTTTCAAACTTTAGTTCACAACCATTGATTAAAAATAAGTAAAAGCAAACTTTGACTAGATATTAGGATTTGACTTTTGGAGAGGTTTCATTTCACATATGGGCATGTCATATATTAATAGAAAGCTCTTCATGAGTTCTTGACCAAATTTTGACTCTCTAAAATTAGGGTTTATTGGAATTTTGGATATTTTGACATTGTTTCCCAACAATCCCCCTCAAAGACATAATGACATAAGGTTCAATAATGTGCATGACTTCTGATGTCTGGCTTTGGATAATGCTTTGGTAAAAATATATGCCACATTATGACATGTAGGTACATAGATACGCTCAATGTGCTTCTTAGATACCTGCGCACGAATCTAATGATAATCAACCTTGATATGCTTTGTTCTTGCATGATGAACATGATTCTTTGCAATAGCAATAGTACTTGGACTATCCAAAAATGTCTGCATACGTAGATGAACATGAATATCAAGATGACTTAGATTTTTTTGCAACCAAATAGCCTCAAGTGTAGCTGTAAAAGAAGCCCCATACACTACTATTTGTTGTTTCTTAGAAATCCATGAAATAAAGCATTCTCCAATATAAAAACAATAGCTGCTTGTACGGCTTCTGGTGTGTTTGTCGCTTACTAAATCAGAGTCTACAAAACCTTGCGACGACTTTGAAAAAGTCATTGCATAATTCATAGTTTCTTTCAAGTATTCGAAAATTATCTTAATTGATTTCCAATGAATTTTGAGAGGCTTGTGCATAAACCTTGACGCTAAACTGCAAGTTGATTGTTTGGGACATATATTACATAAGTATATCAAGCATTTGCTTGTAATGACACATTAATATCTATAGGTGTTTGCATAGGTTTAGAATCCGATATTTCAAACTTTTCTAATAATTTCTCAATGTACTTTTGCTCTCTCATATAGATACAATGTTTCTTGAATATGAATTCAATGCCAGGATAATAATGTAAATCACCAAGATCATTAACATCAAAGACTTTCTTAAGTTCTGACTTAAAAAATTGAAAATCTGAGTAATTAGGATTTGACATAATCATATTATCAACATAAATGATGATGATGATCAACACATCTGCCTTCGACTGAACAAAGAGGATAGGAGAAGCTTCTTTAAACCTAATGGATAAAAGATATTGCAGCCATTGTGGATACTACCTTTATAGTCAACTTATGTTAGGCATTAAGTTTGTTCTCTTTATATTGAAGAAGTGATTCTCTGTAATTAGAGCCTTCCGAGAGAGTGTTACGGATTCGGTTGGTCCAAGTAGAACCTCATTCCTAATTTGTAGCCACACATAGTTATGTGCTATACATAGGAATAGAGAGAGAAGGGGTAGAGATGTAAATTGGAGAGAGAGAGAGAGAGAGAGAGAGAGAGAGGTGCACAGAGGTTGATGCACACAAGATAGACAAAGAGCCTTGTCACTTGATATTCACACTTTGCTTGATGTGACCCCTAAGGATGTTTTTATAGAAGCGAGAATGGGACCCTTGACTTTTGCAAAAACCTTTTAGAGAAATCTGTAAAGGCTCCAAAAGTATTGTAAACAAAAATCATGGAATATAGGCGTGGAAAAAAGCCATGGAAGTTTGTAGAGCTTCTTGATGATGAGGATTCAAGGTGAATCAGTTTTATGAATAATGTCTTAGTCATAGTCAGCTTTTGTGATGAGGTCATGGCTTTTTGGGCTTTTTCATGTATGAAGTGCATTTAAAACTTTTTTGAATATATTCTAGCTGAAGGTCTCCCTTCAATCTTGTATGATCTACTCGTTTTTTCCATCTTGTCTGTTGATTTGGTTATATGGTGCACCAGTATCTGCTTTTCATATCTTGCTAACTTCTATTCTTGCAATGAGGCAGTCATTTGGACCCATTGGTGCTGTATGGTTGAAGGTCATGGTTGAGTGCGCCTTTTGCAACTATTGAAGTATATAATATCTTTTCATAAGGGAAGTGATGTTTCTAATCCTGTAGATCTAAGATGACTAAGATTTAGGGCGAATATGAGAATTGTGTTTCTATGGCTTTGAACATTCTGTAGTTTATTGTACATGATGCTGTATAGTGATTAGAGCACCATGTCGTCAGTTGATTGTATCTAGCTTTTCAACTTGAACTGTCATTTGCTGACAGTTTTGGGGTCATAAATTAGAAGGGATCTCTTGCACAGCATTTAAGGAGCTGAATATCAATATTGAGCAAAAAGCATGATCTTATCATAGCTTTCCATAATAAGCTGGTTCTTTTTTCAATGCTTCTGACATTACATTCTGGATGGAATATGACATCCTCAACCATCAGAAGTGTAGATTCTTGGTCTTTATCCCTAGGTTTGGCTTGATTTCATATGCTTGCAGACATCCAAATATGGGAATGATTCTTCAGTTAAACTATTGGCTAACGTTGTGTGCAGATGTGCTTATAAGAAAGGTCAATCCATCCCTTCCCTTATTTACAAAAGAGAAAGTGACACTTGTGATAAAAATAGCTTTTAGCGACATAAAAGATAAGCAAATGTACATGTGTAAGCTATTTAGTCAGCTGTTTTTCACTTTTCTCCACACAACTAAAATATTTGTGTAATAATTTAAGCTTATTATTCATGCAGGCATCTTCTGGGGCTAAGTTTGAAGACATAGATCTTACAGATGGAGAGTTTGCAGAGTATGATGAAAAAGCATCATGTCCTGTTGGTATCGGCAATCTTGAACATCAGATTGTAGTCACCAAATAACTACATTTAAGCTTTGCTATTGTTATCAGACATAAATGATTTAAAATGCACTGGCAGCTGTGTTTCCAGTTTCGTTCAAATGTAGCATATCAAAATGGCCAACCAGGTACATTGTGTATATCTTTTTTAGGTAGAGGGCAGTACTTGATGCTTGAAATATCAGTGAAACAAAAGGAACAAACATCATATTTATGTGGAATCAGATGTTCCATTTGATCCCCCCCCCCCTGCCCCCTTCTTTTCAAAAAGAAGAAGCAAAATAAGCCTGAAATGTTTTATATCTGGGATGAGCAGCCAGAAGTCAACCAATCAGTAACACGTTAACGGTTCTGTTGGGGCTCTTTGTTTGTATTCTTGACTAGAATCAAACATGTTATATTTACATTGGAGACTATGCTTAAAAATATTGAGGGATAAGGGGAACCCTTTTGTTTGGGTAGGTTGTGTTATTAATCATCATTGCCTGCAGAGATGTATACTAGCGGTAAAGTTTTCTTTAATAGCTCCTTTAGGG
Source organism: Ceratopteris richardii (assembly GCA_020310875.1). NCBI lineage: Eukaryota > Viridiplantae > Streptophyta > Polypodiopsida > Polypodiales > Pteridaceae > Ceratopteris > Ceratopteris richardii. The sequence goes on from CM035430.1 coordinate 144,168,227, forward strand.
CACATTAGAGTATTATCATGGCACATTCATTATACTCGATAGATTGGGTTATATATTTATTTTAGAAGAGCATGTATGCATGTTTGTACATAGGTATGTATGATTGCATATACATGTATGCATATATTTATTTTAGGATGCATGTATGCATGTATGTATGTATGTATGTATGTACACATGTATATATGTATGTGTGTATGTATGTATGTGTATGTATGTATATATGTATGTATGTATGTATGGGATCCGGCGAATGACTCGGAGTAGGGATTCCTTTCCTTTGTCAAGAGGCTTCCACATTGGTTCAAGCTCATGGACTCCCTGAATCCATACTTATATATCAAGGAGTTTGTCTAGGTTCCCATTGAGTCAGCTTTTATTTTGCAATCGCCACGCACCCCTTACACTACTTGCTTGATGACATTGTTTGTGATGATGTTCTTCATTGCTTTACCTTGCGAGACAAAAATCCTTGCTGGTTTGGATTTGTGGATGACACTCTTTTGTTCAATCAGGCCATCCCACATGTGGTTGCTTCCTGCACTCTTGTCTTGGTAATTGGCTATCTTTGGTGATGCCTCCTTGCTTAGGGTTAATATGGCGAAGTCCAAACTAATAAAAATCAATTCTTGAAACTTTGACATGTTGCCTCGGGACGAATTACCTATTCCCAAAGGAAATATTTTCTCCCATCTTGTATTGTTAGATATACTCAATACTCCACCCTCAAGTGACCATAAATGATCCATGGTGCTATAAGTTGTAAGGCCCCCATTATGAGTAGAAGCCATTGTGAGAGCCTGGACATTTGTGGAACCCTAACTTCCAAGTTAGATGAGGTCTATGTGTGACCGTTGATGGTAATAGATGATCTTTGTGAGCCTAGCCATTAGGTTAGGTAGGGCATAAACTTTCGGGCGATTGGGTTTCCATTCAAGGCGAAGATAAAGGCCTTGTGGTGCCGCGCAATTTTGCCATAGAAGATTAATGGGGGGAGTACAAAGGGGAGGCTTACCCCCTTTTGTGGGGTTCAGGATGCCTATCCTTCTGGCTCGTAGGGTCGAGACGGTAGGACTTTTGGTCGTGGGGATATTGTCGGATTATATATTTGGTGGACTATTTTGCTACGGGCAGAGACGGTAGGACTTCTAGTCGTGGAGATATTGTCGAATTATATATTTTGCAGACTATTTTGTACCTCCTGACTACGTTTATCTATACCGACTCCCCTTGTAAAAGCTTTGTAGGCATGGCCCAGGTTGAGCTTTATAGAGCATTGCACACTAGAAAGCCCTTGATCTAGAGTCTATCTAGATTGCCATCTAAGCTCCAATTGTGAGCGCACGGTGTCGAGAAGATGGGAACGCTTAGTTGGTGGATTAGGTCAACCGCCAAGTTCAACGGTTTACATAGGATGACTTTAGCAACATAGGTGACCAAGGAAGACTTAGAGAAAATATGCAAACTTAAGACGATTGATTAGATAAGTTGCACAATTCATTTTTATCTCATAAACAATTCGAATCATTGTTTTCTCTTGAATTGATAATGTGAATCATTAATGGTTGCTACAAGTTGAGTAAAACATATAGTTTAATGAAAACAGATAGAACATAAATTCTCTTCTTAGCTAAAGTTTTGATGGTTACATTAACGTTTGCAAAATAAAACTTTTACACTCAAGAGTTCTGTCACTCTATTAAGCTAAGAAAGTATTCGGACAAAGATGCGTGTTTTGATTGCTATGCATAAGAGATTAATATAGAAATGCTTTCCCAGATCATGATTGTATGGCAGCGGTCGTAGTTCTCAGAGATCATAAGTAGAAGATGGAGATGTAAATTTGATCAGAAGCGAAGATCGGACATCGTCAAACAAAACCATGGCAGAGTGTTGATGAATGAATGACACAACTCTTGACGTAGAGCAATAGGCGTCTATGTCATGTTTCAGGCAACAAGTTCGCAGAGAATTAAATTTGCACGAGTCAGTGGTATATTAGAGGCGTTTCGATGATTTGTCACAGAATATGGAAATGGGTGCCAGAACTTAGAATTGAACTTAGAAAATTTATCGGAGTGTAGTTGGAAGATAACGGCTGTTGTCAAAGTCATCAGAGTGTTAATGATGTAAAAACAAACGCTAGAGTATAGTTGGATCGTTACACTCAAAGCGTATTGTTGTCAGAACAATTCGAGTGTTGTTGGATAGCATTGTCATATTCGTCACAGAGTATCGAATTCAACACATCAGAAGTGGCGTCAGATATGGCAGATTAGAGCGGAAGAGTCATCCGTCAGAACAGTCAATACTTTATGATCGTCCTTCAGCGTTCTTCAGTTTTCATGGCATGGTCGGTATCAGCATCAGAGCGTTAGAATTAATGATGTCGGAATTGCAGAACATAGAGCGCGAATTCAGCGTTAGAGAATTGTGGAGTATTAACGTCGTCAGAACATTGATGTCGTTGTTTGTGCAGCGGGAACCTATGAATATGCTATTAAACAAATCCTAGATACGAGATAGTCACGAAGATAGGATAGTCCATTCTCGGCGAGGGAATCTTCCTTGGACAGCAGTTCGAGCTAACACATCCCCCTCCGCCATGGCAGAAATTGCTCTATCGACTGACGGATGAGTAGGTGACTATGCCTGAAGTATTGATCTTCAGGTTTGACAATGTACATGTCAAACGAGCCCCCCCCTCCCCCCAGGATGCTTTTCCTTTTATAATCATAAATCTTTAATATTAGAGATCCCAAAAGCAACAGCTGTCCTCGCAAAAACTTGCGCCAATTATATCATTTGGAGAAAAAACGTAGCCTTCGCTATTTTTCATAAAAGCGTTGAAGATTGAAAACCAATAAATCTGATGTTCAAAGAGAGGATAATCCAAGTATGCATCAAAGACGCTGGCAAATGAAATATTTGTTTCTAATCAATTAATTGAGTAGTTGAGCTTCAAAGGCTTTCCAGGTATCAATCGTTGAGGCTGTCTTGTGTGAGAATAACCTGAATTATCTGATCTTTGTTATACTTGATAACAAATTTCTTGTGAGAGAAAAGGAGGTGCTTCGAGTCATCCTTCGTTTAGGATTATATTCTCCCACGAATTCCCATAGAGGAAGATGATCCATGATCCATGAAGAACTCTAATGAGTATATGTTCTCAATTGCATCCTTCAACTTTTTTGCCTTTAAGGCATTCCTCTCAATGCTCCAAATTGGACCCCGTTCAACATCTTTTTTAAATCTGATGTCGATTTTCCCATCAATCAATTCATTCCCGTTCAGAACTTCTTCCTATAATAGCTTAACAAGGCATATCACGATAATTCCCATAAACAACAGCAGTAAAATGATGAAAATTGCATTTCCAATCCCAAGATTCCATATATCTCCATAAATATCTTTTAGCACATAAGCCTTAGCCTTTTGTTCTCTTCATCTTTGGAGGGTAAATAATGACTTTGAATATTATTAGATATTGTCAACCAAAATAAGGAGAAAAATTCTCTCTGACATCCATCCCCATCAAATTTGCACAGCATCTTGATAGGCCAACCTAAAAAATAAATCATTAAGTAATATCAAATTTCTTTTAAGGGAATGAAATAATTTTCAAATTTTTATTTACTTCTTATGCAAGATGCAAATGATTTCTTTCATATCAAAATCTGGTTGATAAAAATATCAAATCTAAAGCTCTACTAATAACCGTTTTGATCAACCATACTTGAGTTTATGTACAAAAACATTCATAAATCTAGTAGAGATGGTCAAAACAAATTCCATCATTCATTCATTTAAAATTAGATTTTCTCTTATATAAATATTCATGTATACATTCATTCATATCAAAGAAATTCAACTAACTCTACTCATATAGACATTCATCTTGTTTGACCAATTTTAATGTTATAAGTGTTTTCCACAACTAGTCTTCATATTAGCGTCATAATATTTTTCCTATCATTAACTTCATCAACATTAGCTTCATGTAGGTGTAATTCCTAATTTACTTGGAAAAAGTGTAAACTTCCGTTCATAATCATTTTTTATATTTGTAACTTTTTTGAGTCATGTATCTATATGCTCATATATATACAAGTTTATTTTTTGCTTTTGAATGGAATTTCAAAATCTATCTGTTCAATCATATCACAATTGAATTTATAAAGATTTGAAACACAAAAATCAAATATTTGTTTTCCTACTTTAGCAAAATAGTTTTACTTCATAATTTGACAAATCCATATTCTAGATTTTATAATTTTAGTAATTCATAAATGCAAATGATCTGCATAATATAAAACAAGAAATAGATATCATAGAAAAATACCACTTGAAATGTAGCTTCATCTTCAATATTCAAAATCCAAATTCATTTTCAAATCATCTTCAAATCATCAAAAAATTGTTGCTATAAAAATCATCAAAATCTAGAGACTCAAGTAGAATTAGCTTTCTTCATTAAACATTCACATGTGATATCATAAAATTAAAAAATATATCCATTTTTTTAGTATCTTGTATGAAAACTTTTCATCTTAATAGTCAATATGCATCATGAAAGGAATCAAGATGCTAAAATATAAGTACTCTCATGTGGTTCCATTGGAAGTAGAAAAAAATTCATAAATGAAGCTATCAAAAGTCTCCTCATCAAACGGAATATTAATAACTTTAGGGAACAAATACATTGAAAGAAAAGTATAAATTGAAGATTGGTCCAATGGAATGTTCCTAGTTTTACTCAAAGCTTTGTTTCTTGATTTATCTAAAATTCTTTTTGAAAATTTTCGTGAAGATTTTTGAGCATCCATGACTAGTAATTTCCTTTTTTTGTCTATATCCTACAAAAGAAAATCCACATTAGAAGCAAAATCATTTTTAGACAAGATAAACATAAATTTCTTTTTAATAAATCATCTTATTATGTTTTTTCCCCAAAATTTCATTCATCCTCTTCATCATCTAATAATTCATAGTTTTCATCATCTCTTTGTTTCAATAGTTTAATGCTTTTGCCTATAATTGAAGTTTTAAGAGGTATTTCATCCAATTCTCGTGAAGCATAAGTTTTATTTTCATTAACATTTAGCACCACATGAGGTCCAAACTAATATTGTTTTAACTTCTTATGTGCATCATATTGGGAATCAAATATACTATCGTAAATCAAAACCTAATCATTAATTTGAATTGGCTTTGGCCTTAACTTATATGACTTGTCAAAATACTTCTGATTCTTAATCCTAGATTCTTTAACTTAGCAATAACTTTATCCAACTTTTCATTTCCTTATTCAAGTTGTTGAATTCTTAGAGCCAAGAGATCTTCTGTAGACAGATTATCATGCCATGGAAGAGTTGACCATGTAAGTATTTGAGTATGTAATGGAAAATAGGTTTTTGATAGTACATTAGTTCTGTTGGCATATACCCCGTTGTCCTAGTACAAGACATTCTGTTTGCCCATAACACAAAAGGTAGAAATTTTGGCGAATTTTTAATATCACCATTACAAGCTTTAGAAATTGCTTTTACAATTAGAGAATGCCCTCTTTCTATTTTTCCATTAGCCTCAGGGTTATAAGCAGTGCTAAGAGCTAAACGAATTCTATGACGTGCAAAGAAGTCTCTAGCCTCTTGAGCATCTAACTCACCCCTATCAGCCACTACTTTCTTAACATATCCAAATCTTGATAGTACATCTTCAAGTAAAAATTTACAAATATTGTATGTTATTTTAGATCGTAGGGTTCGGCCTTCTACATGGTTTGCAAGGTCTTCTCTTATAAGTACTATATACCGCATTTTATCATTTTACCCACTTATAGTGAATACAAGGTGGATAGGTTGGATGTAAAGGATCCCTATGATTAACTGATGAATGCATTTGACATATAGCACAAGAATTAACATAATCCCTTACATTGACATAGATTCTTGGTCACGGATAACTTTCTCTAATTTTTTTCATATGTAGCCACAAAACCCATATGTCCAGCCTGTTGAGATATCAAGCTCAACATGTGATGATCTAGGATGACACGTATCAGTCTTTTGTTTCTCTGACATGTATAGTGGTCACATTGGTATATATTAGGGATACTTCATTGACCTTTATTAGATTTATCTACCGAGAGTGATTGCACATTTGTTCCTTGCCAGCTCACTCATTCGCGGACATTAGGTTTTTCCTTATGTACTGATCTTTATATATTGCACTCCTTGTATTCTTGTTTTTAGGTCATTCTTGTATATTCATTTTTATGTAATAGAAGAAGAAGAAGAAGATCACTCTTCCTTGCCTCAATCTGAGTGTCTGCTTCTCTTTGAGTGTGAGAGTGTGTGTATGAGCTCTCTTCCTTATCTCCTTCCTCGTGACATGGTATCAAAGCCAGTGTGGCTGTAGGGAGCTCGTGGAGAAGGCGACGATGAAGAGTACGCAGCAAGGCATGGAGAAAACGCGATTCACAAATGACCTCCGTTTGCTACGAAAATCTGCGTGAAGGTAGAAGACCTCAAAATATTTTTAAGAGTTATTCCTTTAGGGTCACTTGTTTTTGTCAGATCGAAGTTTTGGAGCCATCTCGATCTCCGTTTCGAGCTCGTAAGGTAGGGCCCACAAAAAAACTAGGTCAGTTTCAAAAACTTTAACTTGCGTTGTGTTCGGCAATACTTATATATTCTAGATCTAGAATTTTAAGCGATTCCATGTACTGTTGATACACGAAAATTGCATTTTTTTTAGATGAACTGTCACGTCATAATGCGACAGTGTTCAAGCAGAAGTGCTGCTTGTAGTGTTTTGCAATGTTTTGAATTGCTGCAGAAATGGCAAACGCAGATGGAATGAGTTAGCTTATGAGCGATAAGCTGGACAAAAACAACTTCCATGCTTGGAGATTCAGAATGACGAATTTCTTGATGGGAAAAGGTTACTGGAAGTACATAGAAGGAGAGAACGAAAATGCTCCGCAGTTACCATAGAGGAATTGGACTCCATAACAGTTTAGAGCATATGAGGAATGGAATCAAGGAGCATGAAAGGTAATGTATTGGCTATCTGTTAGCATACAGGATAACATGATTGGGCACATACAGGATGCCAAGACTCCGAAAGAGGCTTGGAACAGTTTGGTCACATTGTATGAGATCAATACAAAGGCACAGAAATTGCAACTCAAGAATGAGCTGCATACCTTGGAGAAAAAGAGCATGTTGGTAAGTGACTATACTTTGAAAATCAAAAGCATATGTGAGTAACTTGCATCTATTGGAGTGAATGTAGACGATGATGATAAGGTGGAATTATGCCTTCATGGTTTAGGAGCTGCATATAAGCAGTTCAGAACTTCTATACAGACGAGGGAAAATATTCCGAATTTTGTTGATCTAGTATCTATGCTGATTATTGAAGAAAAGAATCTTGGTGAGGATTCAAACTCCGAAGGAAAATCTAGTTCTGAGTCGGTATTCTACTCTGGTAGAGGAAGAGGCAGAGGTAGAGGTTTTGGAAGTGGAAGAGGAAATAGTAACCAAGACCAAAGTCAACAATAGAATCATACACGAGGAAGAGGACAGTTTCGAGGCAGGGGAAGCCAAAGAGGTCGCATAAATTTTCAAAGAAATGATTCAGGTAATGATAGTAAAGGATGCTGGAATTGTGGTAAACCTCGACACTTTGAACATGATTGCAGGTTGAAGAATCAAAATAATAGAAGACATCAAAACAACTATGCATCCACAAGTGCAGATGATTCTGAGAAGCTATTCATGGTTCAACATCACATGATGAATACGATGTCTGTTGGTGTTTCAAAATCAAATGATAATGTCTGGTATGTTGATTCAGGTGCTTCAAATCACATGAACAGTGATGCGGAATGGTTTAGTACTTTGCAAAAATTGCCAGTTCCTGGATATGTTGAAACAGATGATGACACATCACATCCTATTGAGCATACAAGAAACATAGCACTATCGATGGAGGATGGAAAGGTAAAACATGTTGCTGATGTGCTACATGTTCCAAATATAACAAAGAATCTGGTTTCTATTGGACAAATGGTTGACTAGGGATTACAAGTCAGGTTCAATGCTGATGGATTATATGTAGAAGAGTACAAGCAGGATGGACGATTGGTTGTCAAAGAAAACAAAGTGGGTAGGATGTTCACCTTAAATGTGAAGATTCCTTAAATGAATGCGGTCATGTTTGCAAAAGGTGCAGGAGTATTGCAGATATAGGGATGTGGCACAAACAGATTGGACATGCAAGCTTGCAAAGGCTGAAATTGATGCAGTCAAAGGAGATTGTCCATGGACTACCAAATTTCAAAGTTGTAGAAATGCAAAAGGTATGTGCAGCATGTCAATTTGGTAAACAGTGAAGAGCATCATTTCCACATGACAAGCATGTTAGTGAGAATGTACTAGAAGTAGTACATACATATGCTTGGGGTCCAACAAAGACCATATCTATGGGCAGTTACAGGTTTTATGTTACTTTCATTGATGACCATACACGCAAAGTATGGGCATATTTCATGAAAGAGAAGAGCGAGGTGTTCACTCACTTCCAGAATTTTAAAGCCATGGTGGAAAAGCAGATAGGGAAGTATATTCAGACATTAAGATCTGATGGAGGAGGTGAATACAAGTCAAATGAGTTCAACACTTTTCTAAAAAATCATGGAATTCGGCGTCAATTTTCATGCAGGTATACACCGGAATAGAATGGCGTTGCTGAATGCAAAAATAGACATATTATAGGAATAGCAAGAGCCTTGATGGGTGAGAAGAATATGCCTGATTATTATTGGGCAGAAGTTGTGCATACTGCTGTATACATCATGAACAGAACTCCGACTGTTCTTGTACATCAAGTTACACCTGAAGAGAAGTTTACAGGTAAAAAGCCAAACTTATCATATCTGAAAGTTTTTTGTTGTATTGCATATGTACATGTTGAGGACGAAGCTTGATCCAAAAGCACAAAAGTGTGTCTTCATTGGATACTCCCTTAAGCAAAAGGGATATAAATGTTATAACCCACTCACACGACAGGTAAAGATAAGCAGAGATGTGGCATTTGATGAAATGTCAAGCTTCTATGCAGATGCCAAAGAAGGACTTATCTTGAACCAAATGACAAAGAAAATGCTGAAAAATCAAGTGCGGAATCTCAAGTTTTGAGTGGATCGGATGCATCACCAAGCAATAGTTCCAACTCAAATCCATGGAGTGGAAGATTGCGTGGAAATATCAGTCCAGAAAATTCATCAAATGCATCCAAGAAAGGTAAAGAAAAGCTTTCTGCAGTTCATAAACCATGTGCAGATTTTGAAGACGTTGATGGAGATTGAAGCGGTTCAGAAAAGAGTCTTGATGAGGAACTTGGATTGCCCTCTATGAAGACTCCAAGAGTAAGAAGGATACAAGGAGAAGTGACCCAGGACCAAGAAGATCTAGGAGGATGCGGAATTCAGTGTTGATGATACAAGGAGAAGTGACCCAGGACCAAGAAGATCTAGGAGGATGTGGTATTCAATGCAACGATTGACGTATGCCAATTATATGGCTCGTCATTGTGCCTACATGACAAAGGTAATACAAGATGCTAAAACTTCTTGCTTTGAAGATGCAATTAAAATTCCAGATTGGGAAAAAGCTATGGATGAGGAGATGGTTGCACTTTATGGAAATGATGGAAGCTGGTTCCATTGCCGTAAGGAAAGAAACCCATAAGCTGCAAATGGGTTTACAAGGTAAAGCATAATGTTGATGGTAGCATAAGTAGGTATAAAGCATGATTCGTAGCTAAAGGATATGCACAGACATATGGCATTGATTATGAGGAAACATTCAGCCCTGTAGCTAAAATGTCCACTGTTAGAACACTTGTTGCATTAGCTATAGCAAAAGGATGGACTTTGCATCAGATGGATATGAAGGATGCTTTCCTACATAGTGAGTTACACGAAGAAGTATATATGGACCAGCCACAAGGATATGAAGATTCAAAGCATCCAGAATATGTTTGCAAGTTGCAAAAGGCTTTGTATGGGTTGAAGCAAGCCCCTCGTGCATGGCATGCAAGGATTGTCGATTACTTAACCAGCATTGGGTTTTCTATGTGTGATGTAGATTACTCATTATATGCAAGGAAGGCTGATGATGGCATCACTATTGTGGCTATTTATGTTGATGACCTGATTGTAGGTGGTGATAATGAAGGAAGCATCAAAGAGGTAAAGCAACTTCTTATGCAGGAATTTGACATGAAAGATCTTGGTGTGCTACGTTATTTCTTGGGCATTGAGTTTATACATACAAAAACAGGTATATGGATGTCGCAAAGGCAATATGCCTTGAATATGCTGCAAAAGTATGGTATGGTTGATTCTAAGACAATTTCTATGCCATTAGATCAGAATTTGAAGTTGGATACTACATCAGGTGAAGCATTGGAAAATGCTACTATGTAGAGGAAAATTATGGGAAGTCTTATATATCTCACAATTATAAGGCCTGATCTAAGTTATATTGTTGGACTTGAAAGTCAATTTATGCAGGTTCCCAAGAAGCCACATTTGGATTCTTTGAGGTGCACTCTACGTTATGTGAGTGCTACTTTGGATTATGCATTGTTTTATGAGGCTAGTATAGATTTGCAGGTTTATGGATACACCGATGCAAATTGGGCTGGTACCATTCTAGATAGAAGATCTACTAGTGGTTTTTTATTCTCACTTGGGAGTGCAGCTGTTACATGGAGTAGCAAGAAGCAACCCACTGTTGCTTTGTCAAGTACAGAGGCTGAGTATAGAGGTGTTGCAATGGCAGCATGTGAGGCATCATGGCTAGAAATGTTACTTGCATATTTAGGTGTGGAAGTGAGAAAGTCTATCACTATTTATTGTGATAATCTTAGCAGCATACAGTTAGCACGAAATCCTATTTTCCATGCTAGAACAAAGAATATCGAGGTACATTATCACTTCATCAGAGAGAAGGTATTAGCAGGTGATATTGATCTTGTGAGAACAGATGAGTAGGTTGCTGATATTTTCACCAAAGCACTTGGAGTTGAGAGATTGAAGAAGTTTCGGGAGATGCTTGGATTACAGAATATGGCATTGAGCTTGAGGGGGAGAGTTGAGATATCAAGCTCAACATGTGATGATCTAGGATGACACGTACTAGTTTTTTGTTTCTCTGACATGTATAGTGGTCATTCCAGTATATATCAGGGATACTTCATTGAGCTTTATTAGATTTATCTACCGAGAGTGATGGCACATTTGTTCCTTACCAGCTCACTCATTCGTGGACATTAGTTTTTTCCTTATGTACTGATCTTTATATATTGCACTTGTTGTATTCTTGTTTTTGGGTCATTCTTGTACATTCCTTTTTATGTAATAGAAGAAGAAGAAGATCACTCTTCTTTGCCTCAATCTGAGTGTGTGCTTCTCTTTGAGTGTGAGAGTGTCAAGTTCACTATGTGGTTCAATTAGAGACATAATTGTACCTATTGCAAGCCTACCTAGGTACATTATCCACTTAGATTCTAGTAATCCATGTAGTTTATCTAAATCTTCAAATGTATCTAGATAGTTTGTAATATTTACCCCTGTAAACTTGCCTTTATCTCTTAATAAGGTTTCCACAACCTTTTGTCCCTAAGTTTCATTCATCATATTTTTTAATAACTCATCTATTTTTGTTTCTTCTTGATGTGATGTAAATTGAATATTTTAAATAATATCTTGTACTTTTTGTATGACCTTCTCTTTCTATTCTACTACTTAATCTACAAGCCCATTGGCATGTAGTTTCGTTGATTTATAGTGTCCTAAAGATATGCAATTAAAACAAAAAGTTTGAGAATATGAGGAAACCCTTTCGATCAGGCCTTGAAGACGTGTGCAATAAATATGCATATGTGAATTTTTGATACATTGTTTTCAATTTTTCAAAATCTTAAATAGAACAATTGAAAAGAATATGATGTGTGTGCAGTTGTTGCTCCTTCAATAGTCAATGGAATGGGTGGCATGATGAGGATCGCCCACTTGCCGATCTCCATGGAGGCACTCTTAAGATGATCAGCCCTCAATACCCAAGAAATTGCACAAGGTTTAGGAAAACGCTACTGCTCCCAAGAAGGAAGAAGAAAATGCGATAATTTTGTATTCACGCGTATGCATATGGAAAAATATAAAATATCTCAACTGACTTGTCGTGCCATATCTTCACGTCGGGTTCACAATCTTGAGAAGATGGGAACGCTTAGTTGGTGGATTAGGTCAACTGTCAAGATCAATGGCTCACACAGGTTGACTTTAGCAACACAAGTGACCAAGGAAGACTTAGAGAAGTTATACAAACTTAAGGCAATTGATTAAATGAGTTGCACAATTCATTTTTATCTCATAAACAATTCCAATCATTATGTTCTCTTGAATTGATAATGTGAATCATTAATGGTTGCTATAAGTTGAGTAAATCATATAGTTTAATGAAAACAGATGGAACATAAATTCTCTTATATTTCTTAGCTAAACTTTTGATGGTTACATGAATGTTTGCAAAATAAAACTTCTACACTCAAGAGTTCAGTCACTCTATTAAGCTTAGAAAGTATTCGGATAAAGATACGTGTTTTGATTGCTATTCGTAAGAGATTAATACAGAAATGTTTTCCCCATATCATGATTGTATGGTAGTGGTCGTAGTTCTCAGAGATCATAAGTAGAAGATGGAGATGTCAATTTGGTCACATGCGAAGGATGAAATAAAAACATCGAAGTATAGCCGGATCGTTACACTCAAAGCATGTTGTTGTCAAAACAAATTGAGTGTTGTCGGATAGCATTGTCATATTCGTCACAGAGTATCAAATTCAACACGTCAAAAGTGCCATCATATATGGCAAATTAGAGTGCGAGTCATCCGTGAGAATAGTCAATACTTCACGATCGTCCTTCCGTGTTCTTCAGTTTTGACGGCATGATCGGTGTTAGCATCAGAGCATTAGAATAAATGATGTCGAAATTGTAGAACATAGAGCGTGAATTCAATGTTGTTGATATATTTAGGTTGTGATGTGTGTGAACAGACTAGGACCATCAGGTACTTTTTTCCCTCTTTAGGAGATTTTTTCCCCTGGCTTGTATATATGCCTATAGACCTAATGGGTTACTTATCTTTGTACATTCTAGTGGTAATACATTCAATATTGTGTGTTGTGCTCCAAGCTTCTCCTTCTTCCTTGTATTTTTTGTGAGCTTCCGTAGATGTCTAACTTTAACAATGGTATCAGAGCAAGTCGCTACTTCATCTAGGGCATCGTCGACACTCCTCTAATCATAGTCTCAGAATCGCATGAAATTTGGTTTGCATACTCAGGGTGATTTGGAGATTAAAAAAGCTTCACTCTGTGGTGTCTAAATTGCGATATGAGCTCGTTTCGGCCTTTGAATGCACTACCATAGTGCTTATGCAAGCCATTTTTTCTTTTTTTGCCAAAGATATATACAGGTTTCAGTTCGCTAGTATGTGCTACAGGTTTAAAAGAACTCGTCAGGGTAGTTCTGTTCAACTTTTTCAGATGCAATCATTTTTTTGCATCAAGGTATTTTAGTCAGTGGCCATGGTTGAAAGCAGTGATGTATTTCATATGTTGGTTGTTGAGGATAAGTTTGATGCTACGAATAATCCATTGTGGGCTCATATGATGTGTCATGTATTAGTCACAAAAGGACTGTGGAATATTGTGCAGGGTGTTGAAAAACGTCCTATTACACTTCTAAATACAGATATTGAAGCTGATGCTGATGGTGTCAAAGATGGTGATATTCTGCAGATTCCTATTTGTGTTGCGCTTCCTGTTGCACCAATTGTAGAGCAAATTCATTAGGATGGCAGAGATGCTCAAGCACATGCATTGATAGACTTTTCTATTAAACATGCCATTATTTCTCACATTCGCTCTTGCAGAACAGCTAAGGATGCTTGGGATACACTTATCACATTGTTATAGGCTAGGAATGAAGCTCGTGTTGCTTACCTCTGAAAACAATTGGACAGTGAGCACATGAATGAAGGTGATTCTATGAATAGTTTTCTGACAAAGATCAAGGATTTGAAGGAGCAGTTCATTTCTACTGATGAAGTTCTTCCTGGGCATTTACTATTGTTTGCACTTTTGGCCCATCTTCTCTTGAGCAATGTATATCTGTAGTAGACTCAGATGTTTGGTACTTTGATAGTGGGGCAACCAAACATATTACCTCGCATTGCAATTTCTTCACCTCACTTGAGCATGTCCCTACAAGGAATACTATCACATGTGCAAACAACTCCTCTTATCATGTCATGGGAGTTGGTAAGATCATTCTGACTACTACTGATGGTAGTTCTTTCACATTGTCAAATGCTCTATTTGTGTCAGGGATCAAGAAAAAATTGTTATCTGTTTCTGCATTAGCCAAGATTGGCTTGGTTGTGAAATTTTTTGATGATAGATTTACAGTTCTGATCTATCAAATGGGAACATGATTATAGCTTCTGGAATTTTATGTTGTGGGTTGTATAAGCTCATAGACTATGAAAGATCTATGAATGATCCAACATGTGCAATACATGATTCTCAGGCTTTGGTCATCTGAACTTTGCTAGTTCGCTACGCCTGCAGAAATCTGACATGGTATCCTCTTTGCCCAAACTTTAGCCACCCGAAAATTATGTATGTGAAGGTTGTATTTTGGGCAAAATGCAGTGTTTCTCCTTTCCAAAAGATGGTTGAGTTTGAGCTACTCAAAAATTGCAGCTTGTTCACAATGATATCTGTGGTGTTATGCAAACACCCTCTTTTGGAAACTATCTTTACTTCGTGACTTTCATCGATGATTTTTCCAAGCATGCATGGGTATATCCATTGAAGAAAAGTTTGAAGTGTTTACGTGCTTCAAGCAGTTTTTGGTTTGGCTGAAAATTTGTCAGCATGTAAAATGGGCACCCTCCGTTTTGTTTGATGAAGCACAAAATTTTGAAAATTAGATGGCAGCTATGCAATTTGAATATGATGCTATAATGAAAAATGGTACCTAGTCTTTATGTGACTTGCCTCCTAGCAAGAAGGCCATTGGCACTAAGTGGGTATACAAGCTGAAGCATAAGCCTGATGGAACACTTGGCAGGTATAAGGCTAGGCTTGTTGCAAAGGGTTATGCATAGGAAGGAGGCATTGATTTTGATGAGACATTTGTTCCTACATGCTTAATGACTTGTGTTTGTAGCATATGTGCACTTGCACCTCATCATGGTTGAAATGTACATCAGTTGGACACTAAAACAACATTTGTGAATGGTGAATTACATGAAGAAGTGTATGTTTTTCAGTCTCTTGGCTTTGTGTAGAAAAGGCATGAAAACGAGGTGTGCAGGTTAAAGAAGGCATTATATGGTTTAAAGCAAGTACCACCTGCCATGTATGAAAAGATATATGCATATGTGGTTTCACATGGTTTTGAGAACAGTCCAACTGAGAGCACCCTATATGTTAAGCGTGCTAATGATGTGCTTCTGATCATTGTTGTGTATGTTGATGACATGCTGCTCACTAGTCCTCATGACAAGCATATTGCTGCTTTTAAGGCTGATTTGCATGCCTCATTTGAGATGTCTGATTTGGGGCATTTGCATCATTATTTGGGCATTCTATTTATGCAAGTTGATGGTGAAATGGCCTTGTATCAAACGAAATATATTGATACATTATTTTAGCATTTTGGCCTTCTAGACTATAAGCCTATTGCCACTCCTATGGAGACACGTTTAGGATTGAGTCTTCATGATGCTAGAGATGCATTTCATGTTGTTCTCTATTAGCAGTCTATTGGATGCTTGATTTACTTATGCATTACTTGGCCAGATATTTAGTTTGTTGTCTCACAGATGAGCAAGTTTATGCATTGTCGAGGTGTCAAGCATTGGCATGCGGTTAAGCTCATATTTTGCTATTTGAGTCCCACCCAGCTACTTGGATTGTTTTATCCCAAGGGGGGATCACTATCGACAGATTTGCATGCTTTTTTTATAGTAATTGGATTGGTTGCTATGATACTCGTGTGTCCACTAGTGGCTTTTGCTTCATGCTTGAGAGCTCATGTATATCTTGGTTGAGAAAGAAGCAGCCTACTGTGACCACTTCATGTTGTGAGGTTGAGTATAGGGTAGCTTTCACAGAGATAGTTGACTCTGTGTGGCTGAGATGCCTTATGCTTGATTTGGGTGTTGATCACTCTTCTGCCACCACCATCTTCACTAAGAGTCAGAGCGCATTAGCAGTTGTGAGGAACCATTTGTTCCATGATCCCACTAAGCACATTGAGGTGCATTATCATTATGTCAGGGAGAGTTTCTCTGTTGGAGAGATCAGCTTGGCATATATGCCCACGCAGGAGAACATTGCAGACCTTTTCACGAAGGCTCTACCTAGGGAGAAGTTTGAAGCTTTCCACAAAGCTTTGGTCTTACTTCATTCTGTGGATTGATTCCACATGGCTTGGCATGTGTGCAACATATGTACTTAAGAGGTGTCCCATTAAAGCTTTCTAGTCTATCACTCCATATGAGGCTTGGCATGGTGGTAAGCCATCTGTTGCTGACCTGCATGTTTTTGGTTGTCTAAGATATGACTTAGTGCCTCAAAAACATCATAGGAAATTAGATGATAAAGTAGTAAAATGTACTTTTGTTAGGTACAGTTCTGAAAGCAAAGGGTATCATCTGTATCATCCACATACTAAATGCATTTTGGTTAGCCGTGATGTTGTTTTTGTGGAAGATTCTATTCGGCCATTACTTTCATGTACGAAGAAGACATCTGTTAGCTCCAAAGACATGTATGATACTTTGCTGCCTCTTTTTACAGGTGGACAATCTAGTGCTGCTCCTAATGAGGCAACTTCTTAGCCTTTACAAGTTTCATGTGATGATGTAGATCATTCCATTTCTAATGCAGATTTGCGTGATGCACTTGTTGATGATAGAGTTGACATTGAGGAAGCAAAAACCATGCCAAAATGGTTGGTGCAAACTTTGTGTCACAGCAAATTAGATGCACCTCTATCATACCGTACTCGTTGAGGCTCTGATAGTGCCTCTTTTGCATCAGATTGCTATGCTATGGCTACATATAGTCTCTGTGATGAGAATGAGCCTATTTCGTTTGATGAAGCACAAAATTGTGAAAATTGGATGGCTACTATGCAATCTGAATATGATGCTATAATGAAAAATGGTACTTGGCCTTTATGTGACTTTTCTCCTAGCAAGAAGGCCATTGGCACTAAGTGGGTATACAAGCTAAAGCGTAAGCGTGATGAAAAAGTTGACAGGTATAAGGCTACACTTGTTGCAAAGGGTTATGCACAAGAAAGAGGCATTGATTTTGATGAGACCTTTGCTCCTACTTGCAGAATGAATATTGTTTGTAGCATATGTGCACTTGCATCTCATCATGGTTGGAATGTACATCAGTTGGACATTAAAATAGCATTTTCGAATGGTGACTTACATGAAGAGGTGTATGTTTTTCAGCCTCCTGGCTTTGTGCAGAAAGGGCATGAAAACCAGATGTGCAGGTTAAAGAAGGCATTATATGGTTTAAAGCAAGCACCATGTGCTTGGTATAAAAAGATGCATGCCCATCTCATTGCACATGGTTTTGAGAACAGTCCAACTGAGAGCACCTTATATGTTAAGCGTGCTTCTGATCATTGTATGTTGATGACATGCTACTCACTAGTCCTCATGACAAGCATATTGCTGATTCTAAGGCTAATTTGCATGCCTCATTTGAGATGTCTGATTTGGGGAATTTGCATCATTATTTGGGCATTTAGTTTATGCAAGTTGATGGTGGAATGGCCTTGTGTCAAAAAAAGTATATTGACACATTATTGCAGCATTTTGACCTTGAAGACTATAAGCCTATTGCCAGTTCTATGGAGACAAGTTTATGATTAAGTCTTCATAATGCTCGAGATGCATTTGATGATATTCTCTATCAGTAGGCTATTGGATGCTTGATTTACTTATGCATTACACGACCAGATATTTAGTTTGTTGTCTCATAGATGAGCATATTTATGCATTGCCTTGGTGTCAAGCATTGGCAAGAAGTTAAGCACATGTTTCACTACTTGAGTGGTATCCGGATACGTGGATTATTTTATCCCAAGGGGGATCACTACGGCCAAATTTGCATGCTTTTCTGACAGTGATCGGGTTGGTTCCTATGACACTCGTGTATCCGCTAGTGGCTTGGTAGCTCATGAATATCTTGGTTGAGCAAGAAGAAGCCTACTGTGGCCACTTCCAGCCATGAGGCTAAGTATAGGGCAACTTTCACAGCGATGGTTGAGTGTGGACAGTTAGAGCACATCGGTAGTTGCGAGGAACCATGTGTTCCATGCTCGCACTAAATACATTGAGGTGCATTTTCATTATGTCGGGGAGAGATCAGCTTGGCATATGTGCCCACGCAGGAGAACATTCCAGACCTTTTCACAAAGGCTCTACCTAGGGAGAAAATTTGAAGCTTTCCATAAAGCTTTGGGCTTACTTCCTTTTGTGGATTGATTCCACATAGCTTGGCACATGTGCAGCATATGTACTTAACAGGTATCCCACTAAAGCTTTGTAGTCTATCACTCCATATGAGGCTTGGCATGGTCGTAAGCCATCTGTTGCTTACCTGCATGTTTTTTGTTTTCTGGCATATGCATTAGTGCTTTAACAACATCACAAGAAATTGGATGATAAAGTAGTAAAATGTATTTTTGTTGGGTACAGTTCTAAAAGAAAAGGCTATCGTCTATATCATCCACATACTAAATGCATTGTGTGATATTGTTTTTGTGGAAGATGCTATCCAGCCGTTACCTTCATGTACGAAGGAGACATATGTTTCCTCCAAAGGCATGTATGATACTTGGCTGCCTCTTTTTACAGGTGGACAGTCTAGTGCTACTCTTAATAAGGCAACTTCTCACCCTTTACAGGTTTCATGTGATGATGTAGATCATTCCTTTTTTGATGCATATTTGCATGATGCACTTGTTGATGAGAGAGCTGATATTGAGGAAGCAAAAGCTATGCCAAAATAGTTGGTGCAAAATTTGCATGATAGCAAATTAGATGCACCTCTGTCATACCATATTCGTTCAGGCTCTCATAGTGCCTCTTTTGCATGAGATTGCTATGTTATGACTACATCTAGTTTGTGTGATGAGAATGAGCTTGTTTTGTTTGATGAAGCACAAAATTTTGAAGATTGGATGGTTGTTATGGAATCTGAATATGATGCTATAATGAAAAATGGTACCTGGTTTTTATGTGACTTGCCTCCTAGCAAGAAGGCCATTGGCACTAAGTGGGTACAAAAGCTAAAGTGTAAGCTGGATGGAACAGTTGATAGGTATAAGGCTAGGCTTGTTGCAAAGGGTTATGCACAAGAAGAAGGCATTGATTTTGATGAGACCTTTGCTCCTACTTACCGAATGACTATTGTTCGTAGCATCCGTGTGCTTGCATCTCATCATGGTACATCAGTCGGACATTAAAACAGCATTTCTGAATGGTGACTTACATGAAGAAGTGTATGTTTTTCAGCCCCATGACTTTGTGTAGAAAGGGCATCAAAAACAGGTGTGCAGGTTAAAGAAGGCATTATATGGTTTAAAGCAAGGACCACGTGCTTGGTATGAAAAGATACATGCCTATCTAATTGCACATGGTTTTGAGAACAATCCAACTGAGAGCACTTTATATATTAAGCGTGCTAATGATGTACTTCTTATCATTATTGTGTATGGTGATGATATGCTGCTCACTAGTCCTCATGACAAGCATATTGCTGATTTTAAGGCTAATTTGCATGCCTCGTCTGAGATGTCTGATTGGGGCATTTGCATCATTATTTGGGCATTCAATTATGCAAGTTGATGGTGGAATGGCCTTGTGTCAAAAAAAGTATATTGACGCATTAGTGCATCGTTTTGGCGTTGAAGACTCTAAGCCTACTGCCACTCCTATGGAGACAGGTTTATGATTAAGTCTTCATAATGTTGGAGATGCATTTGATGCTATTCTCTATTAGCAGGCTGTTGGATGCTTGATTTACTTACGCATTATTTGACCAGATATTTAGTTTGTTGTCTCACAAATGAGCACATTTATGCATTACCCAGGTGTCGAGCATTGGCAGGCAGTTAAGCGCATATTTCGCTACTTGAGTTGTATCCGGCTACTTGGATTATTTTATCCCTAGGGGGGATCACTACGGCTAGATTTGCATGCTTTTCTAACAGTGATCAACCTGGTTCCTATGACACTCATGTGTCTGCTAGTGGCTTTTGCTTCATGCTTGGTAGCTCATGTATATCCTGGTAGCCTAAAATGTCCACTTCCAGTCGTGAGGCTAAGTATAGGGCAACTTTCACAATGCAGGTTGAGTGTGTGTGGCTCGGACGCCTTATGGCTGATTTGGGTGTTGGTCAGTCTTTTGCCACCACCATCTTCACTAACAATCAGAGTGCATTGGTAATTGTGAGGATCCATGTGTCCCATGCTCACACTAAGCACATTGAGCTGCATTATCATTATGCCAGGAAGAGGTTCTCTGCTGGAGAGATCAGCTTGGCATATATGCCCACGTAGGAGAACATTCCATATCTTTTCATGAAGGCTCTGTCCTATAGGGAGAAGTTTGAAGCTTTCCATGAAAGCTTTGGGCTTACTCTCTTTTGTGGATTGATTCCACATAGCTTGGCACATCTACAACATATGTACTTAGCAGGTGTCCCACTAAAGCTTTGCAGTCTATCACTCCATATGAGGCTTGGCATGGTCGTAAGCCATCTGTTGCTCACCTACATGTTTTTGGTTGTCTCGCATATGCATTAGCGTGAACAAATCACAGGAAACTAGATGATAAAGCAGTAATATGTATTTTTGTTTGATACAGTTCTGAAAGAAAAGGCTATCGTCTTTATCATGCACATACTAAATGCATTTTGGTTAGCCATGATGTTGTTTTTGTTGAAGATACTATTCAGCCGTTAATTTCATGTACGAAGGAGACATATGTTACCTCCAAAGACATGTATGATACTTTGATGCCTCTTTTTACAAGTGGATAGTCTAGTGTTGCTCCTAATGAGGCAACTTCTCAGCCTTTACGATACTTATCTATATGATGGTACCATGCTCTAGGGGATTGTTTTAGCCCATATAATGCCTTCTTTAGCTTTCATACCTTGCTCTCTGAATGAGGAGTCTCAAACCCTAGTGGTTGAGATGCATATACCTCCTCCTTGAGGTCTCCATTCAAGAATGTTGATTTGACATCCATGTGATAGACTAGCTATCGCTTATGTGCAGCCACAACTAGTACTGTTTGGACAATAGTTCTCCTTGCAATCAGGGCAAATAACTCATAAAATTCAATGCCTTCAACTTGCAAGTAGCCCTATGCTACAAGTTTTGCTTTGTACTTTTCTAGAGTACCATCAACCTTGTATTTTAGCCTCTACCACATTGGTTGGTTCCTTTGCTTGTTCTTGAATGAGCTCAGCAATCATGGTTGTGTTTACTGTTGGAGATAAACTTCTGCAGAAGCACGCTAACAACACAAGGAAGAAGAAGAAGCTTGGAGAACAACACACAATACTGAATGTATTACCACTAGAATGTACAAAGATAAGTAGCCCATTAGGGTAACATGCGTATATACAAGTCGGGGGAAGAAAACCTCCTAAAGAGGGAAAAAAGTGCCCCGACGATCCTAGAGTGTTCACACACATCACTACCTAAATATATCAACAAATCGCCCCTAGGAGTGATGCGGTGAACAAGGAGCTGGCACTCATGTATAAGGAAGTGTCAAGCTATGTGGAATCAATCTACAAAAGGAAGTAAGCCCAAAGAATTGTGGAAAGCTTCAAATTTCTCCCTAGGTAGAGCCTTCGTGAAGAGGTCTGCAATGTTCTCCTGTGTGGGCACATATGCCAAGATGATCTCTCCAGCAGAGAACCTCTCCTTGGCATAATGATAATGCACCTCAATGTGCTTAGTGTGAGCATGGAACACAGGGTTCCTCGCAGTTGCCAATGCGCTCTGATTGTCAGTGAAGATGATGGTGGCAGAAGACTAACCAACACCCAAATCAGCCATAAGGCGTCTGAGCCACACACACTCAACAGTCGTTGTGAAAGCTTCCCTATACTCAACCTCATAAGTGGAAGTGGCCATAGTAGGCTCCTTCTTGCTCAGCCAAGATATGCATGAGCTACCAAGCATAAAGCAAAAACCACTAGTGGACACACGAGTGTCATAGCAACCAGCCTAGTCAGAGTCAAAGAAAGCATGCAAATCTAGAGGTTATGATCCCCCTCAGGATAAAACAAACCAAGTAGCCAGGTACGACTCAAGTAGCGAAAGATGCACTTAATCGCCTACCAATGCTTGACACCTGGGCAATGCATAAACCTGCTCATCTGTGAGATAGCAAATTGAATATCCGATGGAGTAGTACATAAGTAAATCAAGCATCCAATAGCCTACTGATAGAGAACAACATCAAATGCATCTCCAAATCATCATGAAGACTCAATTCTAAACCTGTCTCCATAGGACTGGCAATAGGCTTACAGTCTTCAAGGCCGAAATGCTGCAATAATGTGTCAATATATTTCGTTTGACACAAGGCCATTCCACCATCAACATGCATAAACGGAATGCCCAAATAATGATGAAAATGCCCCAAATTAGACATCTCAAATGAGGCATGCAAATCAGCCTTAAAATCAGCAATGTGCTTCTCATGAGGACTAGTGAGCAGCATGTCATCAACATACACCACAATGACCAGAAGTACATCATTAGCACGCTTAACATATAAGGTGCTTTCAGTTGGAATGTTCTCAAAACCATGTGCAATCAGATAGGCATGTATCTTTTCATACCAAGCACGTGGTGCTTGTTTCAAACCATATAAAGCCTTTCTTAACTTGTACACAACTGATGTACATTCCAACCATGATGAGCTGCAAGTGCACATATGCTCCGAACAGTAGTCATACCTGCATGTAGGAGCAAAGGTTTCATCAAAATCAATGCCTCTTTCCTATGCATAACCCTTTGCAACAAGCCTAGCCTTATACCTATCAGTTGTTCCACCAGGCTTACACTTCAGCTTGTGAACCCACTTAGTGCCAATGGCTTTCTTGTGAGGAGGCAAGTCACATAAAGACCAAGTACGATTCTTCATTATAACATCAAATTCAAATTCATAGCAGCCATCCAGTTTTCTGAATTTTGTGCTTCATCAAATGAAACAGGCTCATTCTTATCACAGAGACTTGATGAAGCCATAACATAACAATCTCATGCAAAAGAGGCACTATGAGAGCTTGATCGAGTACAACATGACAGAGATGCATCTAATTTGCTGTCACGCAAGGTCTGCACTAGCCATTTTGGCAAAGTTTTCGCCTCTTCAATATCAGCTCTCTCATCAACAGGTGTATCATGTAAATCTGCATCAGAAATGGGATGATCTACATCATCACATGAAACCTGCAAAGGCTAAGAAGTTTCCTCATTAGGACCACTAGAATGTCCACCTATATAAAGAGGAAGCAAAGTATCATACATGTCTTTGGAGCTAAGAGATGTCTCCAAAAAACATCTTTCACAAAAACAACATCACGGCTAACCAAAATACGTTTAGCCTGTGGATGATACAGACGATAGCCTTTACTTTCACAACTACACCCAACAAAAATACGTTTTATTGCTTTATCATCCAATTTTCTGCAATGTTGTTCAGGCACTAATGCATATGCCAAACAACTAAAAACACACAGATGAGCAACAGATGGCTTGCAATCATGCCAAGCCTCATATGGAGTGATAGAATGCAGTGCTTTAGTGGGACACTTGTTAAGTACATATGTTGCACACATGACAACCTCAAGCTAGAAACTATGTGGTAAAGCCCAACTCTTGACCATACACCTTGCCACCTCCATGAGTGACCTGTTCTTTCGTTCAGCAACTCCATTTGATTGAGGTGTATACAACACTGTACACTGGTGTTTTATCCCACGTTCACCTAGAAATGCATTCAAATAAGAAGACATATATTCCCCCGCTCGATCAGAATGGAGGGTGCCCATTTTACATGCTAACATATTTTCAGCCAAAACCAGAAACTTTTTGAAGCACATTAACACTTCAGACTTTGCTTTCAATGGATATACCCATGCATGCTTGGAAAAGTCATCAATGAAAGTCACAAAGTAAAGATAATTTCCAAAAAAGGGTCTCTGCATAGGACCATAGACATCGCTATGAACAAGCTGCAATTTTTTAGTAGCCCAACTGAACCATCTTTTGGAAATGAGGAACACTGATTTCTTCCCAAAATATAGACTTCACCAATATGTTTACCGTGTGCCTTAAGTTTGGGCAAAGAGGACACCATTTGAGATTTTTGTAGGCATAGCAAACTAGCAAAATTTAGATGACCAAAGCATGCATGCCAAAGCTTTGCATCTGACATAGCCTGAGAATCATGTATTGCACATGCTGAATCATTCACAGATCTTTCATAGTCTATGAGCTTAAACAGCCCACGGCATAAAATGCCAGAAGCAATAATCATATCGGAATTTGATAGATCATGAACTGTACATCTCTCATCAATAAATTTCACAACCAAGCCAATCTTGGCTGATGCAGAAACCAATAATAGATTCTTCTTGATCCTTGGCACAAATAAAGCATCTGACAAAGTGAAAGAACTACCATCAGTAGTAGTCAAAATGATTTTAACAACTCCCATGATAGGATAAGAGGAGTTGTTGGTGCATGTGACAGTATTCCTTGTAGGGGCAGGCTCGAGTGAAGTGAAGAAAATGCGCTGTGAGGTGATAACATCTAAGTCTACTACAGACATGCATTCCTCATGAGAGGATGGGTCAAAACTACAAACAATAGTAAACGTCCATTCTTCTTCTTGCACAAGATTAGCAGACTCTGTTTTTTGTGTAGAAGCCTCTACAACAACCATTCTAGCCTCTTTCTTCTTTGCCTCTTTAGCAGTCAGTTTTGGAGAGCTCTTAATCACATGATCATTTTCTTTACAATATTTACAAAACAATTTTCTTTTCTGATTTCTTCTCATCTTTGTCTTCCTTCTTTGATTGTGCAGAATTAGCAAATTTTTGCTTACTAGTTGAGAGCTCCATTTTCCTTTGCCCTTTTGACTAGCCAAGAAAGCTTGATCTACGACACACATAATGGACCTGTTCTGTCTAGACTGATATTCCTACATCAAAACAAAGACTAACTCCTCAAATGACAAGGCATTTGGATTGCCTTTCACCATCAACCGAAGAGTAGAAGCTAAACTCTGATATGAGTCAAGAAGATCATTCAGAACACTCTGCACAAGTGAACTGTCAAAAAGGACTTCATCAGCAAAAATCAATTATTCCTTCAAATCCTTGATCTTTGCTAGAAAAATGTCCATAGAATCACCTTCCTTCATGTGCTCACTCTCCAACAATTTTCGGACGTAAGGAACACGAGCCTCATTCCTAGCTTAGTACAATGTGGTAAGTGTATCCCAAGCACCCTTAGCTATTCTGCAAGAGCGAATGTGAGGAATAATGGCACGTTTGACAGACAAGGCTATCAATGCATGTACGTGAGCATCTCTGTCATCCCAACGAATTTTCTCTGCAGTAGGTGAAGCAGAAACCATAGCACAAACAGGAATTTGCAGAATATCACCATCTTCGACACCTTCTACATCAGCTTCAGTACCTGTAGTTGTAACAGTTGCAGGTGTGATAGAATGTTTTTCAACACCCTGCACAATGTTCCATAGTCCTTTTGCAATCAATACATGTCTCATCATATAAGCCCATAACAGGTAGTTGGTACCATCCAACTTATCCTCAACAGCCAATATACGGAATACATCAATGCTTTCAGCCATGGTCGGTGACTAAAATACGTTGATGCAAAAAATTGACTGTATCTCAAAGAGTTGAATAGAACTGCCCAGGCAAATTCTGCTAAACATGTAGTAGACTTCGAGATGCTTATACTGGCGAACTGAAACCAGCATATACCTTTTGCACAAAAAGACAAAATAGCTTGCACAAGCACCACAATAGTGCATTCGAAGGCCAAAACAAGCTCAGATTGTGATTTTGGCACACAAAGCAAAGTTGTTTTGATCTCTGAAACAACCTGAGTATGCTCACCAAAATTCATGTGATTTTGATACTACAATCGGAGAGGTGTTCAGGATGCCCTAGATGAAGCAGCGACCTGCTCTGATACCAATTGTTGGAGTTAGACATCTGTGGAAGCACGCAAAAAACAAAAGGAAGAAGAAGAAGAAGCTTGGAGCACAACACACAATACTAAATGTATTGCCACTAGAATGTACAAAGATAAGCAGCCCATTAGCATAACATGTGTATATACAAGCCGGGGGAAAAAACCTCCTGAAGAGGAAAAAAGTGCCCTGATGGTCCTAGAGTGTTCACACACATCACTACATAAATATATCAACATTTGTAATATGGATGCTTGTTGATCTATGATCCTCTATTCTCTGTGATTGCTTCAGTCCATGTGCAACCTATTCTAGTGACTATGGGATGGGGTTTGCAAAATCATAGAGCTTCCTCATCCAACGTGCAATGGCTTTTGCGCTTGGGTGATGATAGGTTGGTGACTTTCATACTCATCATCTGAAGATGATGCTTCCTTCTCTTGTGTAGAAGAGATAGCTCTTTGGCCAGACTCATAATGGATTGCCCCTTTGCCTCATGATAAAGTGGAAGCACTCTTTTCCTCCTCCACTGCATGTGGCTACTCCTCCTTAAACACCACATCACGACTCTCCATGATCTTCTTATCCTCAAGGTCATAAAGCTTATAAGCCTTCTTATGTTTGCTATACCCTAGGAAGATACATTTGAGGCTTTTGGGTTGAAGCTTGTTTCTCTCCCTATCTAGAACATGTACATAGATTCACTTCCAAATACTCTGAAATGAAAAACAGAAGGCTTATTACCAATGTTGGCCTCTTGTGGAGTCTTTCCATCAAGTTCCTTGGTGTAGCTTTGATTCAAGATGTAGATAACAGTGTTGAGAGCCTCTACCCAAAATTGATTAGGCAATCCCTTTCCCTTCAACATGCACCTTGCCATCTCCATGATGGTTTGATTCCGACGTTTTGCAATACCATTCTATTGAGGGCTATGTGCCACTATAAGTTGATGCTTGATTCCTTTACTCTTGCAAAAATCTTCAAACTCTGTTGATGTGAACTCATCACCACTATCTATCCTAAATTTCTTCATCTTCTTCCCTATTTTTGTTTCAACAAGTTGAAGCCATTCTTTAAACTTACCAAAATCTTGAGCCTTATGACGAAGGAAGTACACTAACATCTTCTTACTATAGTTGGAAACAAGTAACACGAAGTAGGATGATCCACCCAAGGCTTGCATAGGCATTTTTCTGCACAAGTTAGCATGTACCAACTCTAAAGGATAGCTTGCTTTGCTCTTGATTTCTTATGGGAATGCCTTCCTTTGTTGCTTTCCCATCATGAAAGCTTCACATGGTTCCTTCATTTGTACAATCGATGGTCGGTGTGCAACCATACCCCTGTGATGCATCTCCTTTAGTACAAGGTATCAGATGTGGCCGAATCTCTCATGCCATAGCTTTGTACCTACACATGTAGTGGCTATAAGAGCAGACAACTCATACAGGTGGTTCCTCCTTATGCCAGTCCCAAGAACGTTGTTGTTACTGTCCATAATCTTAGCTCCTATCTTAGTGAAAGATACTTGATGACCTTGATCAGTTATAGAAGCTATTGAAAGTAGATTTTGTTTGATTTGTGGAACTTACAACACATTTGAAAGCTTTCTGACATCCCCATTAGAGTTAATGAAAGAAACCATACCTTCACCCTCTGCACAACATCTTGCATTGTTGCCTACCTTTATTGTGATGGGCTCCTTTAGAGGCTGTAAGGAATTGTAAAGGTCCTATCCAACACCCATGAGTCATCCATTCCTTAATATTCTACTGAGGAGCATACCTCCTCTATCGTAACAAATAATTCAAGCTTTGTTTCTGTTATGTTGGTAGGCTCCTTGCCATTGGCACCTTTTGAAGAACCATTCTTCTCGTCTGCCTTCTTGATGCAATGGTCTTGGATTTTGAGGGCTTTCTTCTTGTAGTGCAAAAACTCCCCCTTGAAGTTCATTTTGTCATTCTTCTTTTTGTCCTTTGCCTTCTTTGGCATTTGCTATGAATGCAGCATCTCCTTTGTTGCCGCCACTCCATGCCTTGAGCCAAAGCTCTTCCCACATGAATAAGGCACTAAATTCTTCAAACATTAGTGATTGAGTTCTGATTTGAGTATTAAGAGCAGTTACGAAATCATCAAACCTTGGTGGATAGATTCGAAGACAACGCTGAGCTAGCTCCTCATTTGACTTTTGTACATATGCTCTTGCCATTTGATCTCGTAGATTCTTTACGGGAGTGATAAACACCTATGCCGTCTCCCCATCAGCAAACCTATCTTCTGCTAGCTGATTCTCCAAGTTTTGAATCCATGTCTCATTACGAGTTTCATATTGATTTCTTAATATGTTCCATGCTTCACAGGCGTTGGTAGTATGCTAAATGAGAGTTAGGATGCTATCAGTAGTACTTGTAACTAGAGCACAGAGTGCATCTGTGTTTCCAGGTTTCCAAGCACTTAGAAGGTCAACATCCAGAGGAATCATTTGGCCAAGGGATCAGGTGTTTCTTGGGACTCATGATCAGTCCCAAGATCAGTCACTAGAAGCTCATATGAATCAAGAGTAGAAGTGATTTAAAACGTCCACAAGGTGTAGTTCGCACCATCAAGTTTACCTTCTGTGAAGGCAGGTGGTCATATCCACAATGTTGGGATGACTAGCATCATTGCTTCTCCTGTGTGTACTCCACCTACTCCTGTTGACAATCTATCTTGATTTCCAGTTGTAGGTGATGACATACCGCTTGACATCTTCTCTCTTTTGTTGTTAAAACCTCTAGAACCTTTGCGTTTTTGCTTCTACACCACTCAGAGCTTCCTAAGCTTTGATACCATGTAAGAAAATAACAGCACAGTGGAATAGACAAGTACACAGAGTTGAGAAAAAAAACACAGACAAAGATAGACGCAGATTGAGAGATAGAGAACTCAAATTCTCAAATTGCCAAGAGTAATGCGACTACAATGATGGTGTTGTCCACCTCTTGTTAGAGAGAATTTTTCTCCTTATTTTTGTTGACAACATCTAACAACATTCAAAGTCATTATTTACCCTCCAAAGATGAAGAGAACAAAAGGCTAACGCTTATCTCCTAAAAGGGATGTATGGAGATATGTAGAATCTTGGGATTGGAAATGCAATAGTCATTATTTTATAGCTCTGGCAAATCGATATCACATTTAAAAAAGATGTTGAACAGGATCTGATTTTCAGCATTGAGATGAATGCCTTAAAGGCAAAAGAGTTGAAGGGTGCAATTGAGAACACACACTGATTCAAGTTCTTCATGGATGATCTTCCTCTATGGGAATCGTGGGAGAACATAATCTTGAAATGAAGGATAACTCGAAGCACCTCCTTTTCTCTCACAAGACATTTGTATCAAGTAGAATAAAGATCAGATAGTTCAAGTTATTCTCACACAAGAAAACCTTAACGATAGATACCTGGAAAGCCTTTGGAGCTCACTTACTAAGTTAGCTAATTCGAAATAAATATTTCATTTTACAAACACCTTGATACATACTTCAATTATCCTTTCTTTGAGCATCAGATTTATTGGTTTTCAATCTTCAACGCTTTTATGAAAAATAGCGAAGGCTACATTTTTTCTCCAATGATATAATTGGCGCACGTTTTTGCGAGGATAACTGCTGCTTTTGGGATCTCTAATATTAGAGATTTATGATTATAAAAGGAAGAGCATCCTCGGGTGTTTTTTTTTTTTTTTTTTTTTTTTTTGGGGGGGGGGGGGGGGGGGGGAGGGGCTCTTTGAGATGTACATCATCAAACTTGAAGATCAATACTTCAGGCGAAGTTCACCTTCTCATCCGTCAATCGACAAAGCAATATCTTCCAAGGAAGCTTCCCTTGTCAAGAACTGACTATCCTATCTTCGTGACTATCTCGTATCTAGGATTTGTTTAATAACATATTCATAGGTTGTCGTGTGGAATGATCTGCATCATCACATGCAACAGATGTGCTTTTGATGCTAACTTGTATGTTCTAAATAGAGGAGGGAAGACAGTCGTGTTTGTGCTCTATGTAGATCACTTTGTGATTACAGGAAATGATGATGCTCTTCTTCAACAAACAAAAAATACCGTGAGTTTAGAATCTGAAACGACAGACTTGGGCTTAATGCATTATTGCTTAGGCCTTGAAGTTTGGTAGGAACCAAGGAAGATTTTCATCTCTCAAAAAAGGTATGCAAGAGAGATATTGAAGGCATTTGACATGGAGGATTGCAAGGAAATTTCTACATCTATGGAGGTCAAAATAAAATTATCTATTGAAGATACTTCACCTCCTGTGGATATTGGAAGATAAAGGAAACTAGTTGGAAGTCTCATCTACTTGTGCAATAGATGACCAAATATCTCTTATGCTATCATAGTAGTAAGTAGATTCTCTAATAAGCCTTGCCAAACTCATTAGAAGGCATGCATGCGAATACTCATGTATGTGAAAGGAACCACTGATTATGGGATTCTTTATGAAGAAGGATCATCTTTGGTCGGATATTGTGACTAAGATTGGGAAGGAGATATTGATACCAGAAAATCTATTTTTAGATATTGCTTTTCTTTCGGATTAGGGATTTTCTCTTGGATCAGTAAGAATGGCCCAGGTTGAACTTTAAATCTCTTGAATTGGATATGTGCAAAAGGAGTTACAAATGTTATTAGAAAACTATGTCTATACCTACAAGAGACTAGAGGGGGTGTGGGCTTGAAAGCTCCTCCTTGCACCTCCTCTGTGCATGTAACACCTCCTCTACATTTTTCCTAGCGTGGACAGCTTCATTTTAGCTCCTTGAGCCTAAGATGACTCTCTCCTTGAGTCTGCTTGAATATATGTCTCTTGGTCTTCAACGACCTACAAGACTTCCATGCATTTGATGACTCTTTACCTCCTTTTATAGCTTTTGGATGCCTCTCTCAACTTTTCCACCACCTTAGGACTACCTTTCCCGACTTTGCCCAACCTTGAGACTGTCCTAAGTTATTTGAGTCATGAATTTTGTCCACATTAAGGTCTTTTGACCCCTTTATCCACCTAAAGCTTGCATAATTCACATTTTCAACACTCCACCTCAAGCTTAAGGTTGTAATGTCCATATCAAGCAAGCTCATAGCCTTTGAAAACTTTGTTAACTTGGTCATGTCCAAGCTTTTGGTGAAGATATCTACAACTTGGTCCTTTGCACCTACAAAATGAACATCACCACGTGCAACCTTTTCCCTTACATAATGGCAATGCACCTCAATGTGCTTGCTCCTTGCATGATACATGGGATTGTTAGCAAGATGTAGGCTTGACATGTTATCTCCATGAACTGGAATTGGTCCAGGTTGTATACCTTTGAAGAGCTTCTTAAGCCACAGTGCATTGAGTTCAACAGAGGATGAATATAGGCTAAAGCTCTATATTCATCCTCTAGTGAACTCAATGCAACTATAAGCTGCTCTTTGCTCATCCATGACTTTTGTACCTAGCATGAAAACATTGCCAAAAGTTGACCTTCTATCATCAACACTCCCCAATCTACATCAACGCTCCCATAGTCACTAGAACAGGTTGCACATGGACTAAGGTGATCAGAAAGAATAGAGGAACAAAGATCAACAAGCATCCATATTGTAAACACAACCATGATGGCTGAGCTCATTCAAGAACAAGCAAAGGAACCAACCAATGTGGAAGAGGCACTCCATGATCCGAATTGGAGAGCTTCCATGCAAATAGAATACAACAAGATCATGAAGAATGGAATTTGGAAGCTAGTGGATCGAGCCCATAAGCATAAAGTCATCAGCACCAAGTGGGTTTGGAAGCTAAAATACAAGGTGAATGGTACTCTAAAAAAGTACAAAGCAAAACTTGTAGCACAGGGCTACTTGCAAGTTGAAGGCATTGAATTTTATGAATTATTTGCTCTAGTTACAAGGAGGACTACTATCCAAGTAGTACAAGTTGTGGCTACACATAAGCGATGGCTAGTCTATCACATGGATGTCAAATTAGTGTTCTTGAATGGAGACCTCAAGGACGAGGTATATGTGTCTCAGTCACTAGGGTTTGAGACTCCTCATTCAGAGAACAAGGTATGTAAGCTGAAGAAGGCATTATATGGGCTAAAACAAGCCCCTAGAGCATGGTACCATCATATAGATAAGTATCTTATGGATCTACATTTCAAAAGATGTGCTTCTGATGCTAACTTGTATGTTCTAAATAGAGGAGGGAAGACAGTTGTGCTTGTGCTCTATGTAGATCACTTTATGATTACAAGAAATGATGATGCTCTTCTTCAATAAACAAAAAATGTTGTGAGTTTAGAATCTAAAACGATAGACTTGGGCTTAATGCATTATTGCTTAGGCCTTGAAGTTTGGTAGGAACCAATGAAGATTTTCATCTCTCAAAAAAGGTATGCAAGAGAGATATTGAAGGCATTTGACATGGAGGATTGCAAGGAAATTTCTACATCTATGGAGGTCAAAACAAACTTATCTATTGAAGATACTTCACCTCCTGTGGATATTGGAAGATAAAGGAAACTAGTTGGAAGTCTCATCTATTTGTGCAATACCAAACCAAATATCTCTTAAGTTATCATAGTAGTAAGCAGATTCTCTAATAAGCCTTGCCAAACTCATTAGAAGGCATGCATGGGGATACTCATGTATGTGAAAGGAACCACTGATTATGGTATTCTTTATGAAGAAGGATCATCTTTGGTCGGATACTGTGGCTGAGATTGGGCAAGAGATATTGATACTAGAAAATTGATTTCTAGATATTGCTTTTCTTTAGGATCAGGGAGGGCTCACCCATACTTTACTCTTCGAACCATGTGCTCCTGAGAATACTTGGAACAAATTGTTAGAAGGCAGATCAACTGTTTTAATCTCTTAAACTCTTCACAACCCTACTCTGTGATTGTAGTCTCCTCCTTTTAACAGTCGATTTCTTTTTAAAACAGTCGATTTCAGAGAAAGGCAGATTTTCTTTATTGATCACCTGAAGACAATTGGAGGTTTCTTCCCTCATCTTAGCATGAAGACACGCGAACATCTCTTCTTTCTCCCATCTCACAAGCATCTTTAGCCTCTAGATATAGTTTATCATGTTCTCTGCATAATATCCATCATGTTCTCTGCAAAATGCTTATGTTCCATCTCATAATCTTGTCACGGATATCCTTTTTGAATCTTGCACGCATTGTTTGTTCTTGGAAATTAAAATTGTTCCCTTGTCTTCCTTGACTGATAATGCCACATAGGACTCTGTATCACCTGGTTTGTACAATAGCCGCGTTTCAAATATGATCACTCTCCCATCATTACTATATTATTCTCATACTTTGTCATTGAGGACCAATAGCTACTTCCTCATAGTTTCAATATTCGTTTCTTGCATCATTCTCTTAATGCAAGCACATTAAAGTCATACAAACAAAGAACCTACTAATGAATCAGCCTATAATATCCTTCTCTCCACGAACTCCAGCACTACAACGCAATTTATCTAAATGTCCAAAATCCCCTTGCTTGCCCGTCAGACACAGCTTGAAGCCATTCTCTTGATGTTAAGCCTGACCCGCATTTCCATGATCGCCTTATATTCCCACAACGTGGAAGATTATAGATGGAGTATTTGTAGGGATGAACATGCACTGACAAGAGAAACCAAATTCTGTTATATTAAGGGCATCCGCCTGTTGCCTCTTTTACCCAGGTATTCACATGCCTGAATAGGTCTTTCAGATTCTTGCCCTTCGAAGTATTGGCAACCAACATCCTTACAATTTGAAAAATGTACCAGCACCTTCAAGATCATTTGCAGCTCAAGAACGCGCTGCTTCTATGCTCGTCCCTAAAACACGATGATTTTCATCATCCAAAATTTCTACTATTGCAGACAGCGAGCTTGAAAAGCTTTAAATGTTCTACTGTAGAAAGTGCTAGGGATGCAGCATCGAGATTATATTCCAACTCACCTCAGAACTTGTGTCTCTTCGCCCATTTGAATAGTTGGTTTCATAGCATTGTAGAAAGATCACCCGCATAAGCATCCATCTGGCTTCCTAAAAAATCTCGAATTTATGCCGGTAACACCAGGGGATCTCCGTAGACATCGCAAACGAGAGAGTCGCCCGAACTAAAAACTTCATTTTGTCACCACATTCCCTTAAGCATCTCAAGGCATCCGCACAAGACCATCTACCCTCTGTTTTCCTCTGCTTGAGCTGTCGCTCTCTTTCATGGTCATTGCCGAGCAGAAATCAAGCCTCCTCTTTTACTCTCTAAAGCCTTCAAACTTGCCATGTCCTGCATAATCTAGGCCAAAAGCTGCAAAACCTCGAAGATGGCTTCAGTTCCTCGGTATTCTCTTGGATGAGTAAGAATGGCCCATGTTGAGCTTTATAGAGCATTGAGCAGTAGAGAGCCCTTCATCTAGAGTCTATCTAGATTGCCATCTAAGCTCCATATTTGGAGCATACGGGTGGACAACACCAGCATTGTAACTACATTACTCTTGGCAATCTAAGAATTTGACTTTTCTATCTCAGAGTCTTCGTCTATCTTTTTCTTCCTTTTTTTTCTAAACTCTATCTACTAGTCTATTTAGTTGTGTTGTTATTTTCTTACATGTATACGCCATGGAAATTAATGGCTCATCTGCTTAGTTTTTGCAATATGCAATACCAAAAATAGCTTACTAGAGAGCACATTATTGACCATTGCATTTTAGAGTAAGGATTGTGCAAAGTGTTTTACAACATTATTTGATGTATTTCATGTTGGTTTTGAATTGGATATAATTCTCTCAGACATTTCTATACTCCTATTGAAACATTGCTTTGGCAAAAACACTCAACATGATTCATTCTTGCATGCCCATGGAAATTGGAGACCCTACCATGCAAGTTTGGTGGTATGGGCCTTCTTGATCTCCTTAGATGCCTTCGTGATCTCCTTACTTGCACATGTGACAATGCATGCTCATATACTTTTGGCACATCTAGAAACACGTCAAGATAATTGATAAATTCTACAAAACAAAGCTCTTTAGAGTAAGTGCTTATGATTTTTATGCATTTACATGGGATGGAAGATGTACTCATGAAGTTCAAGTCTACTGCGACTTAGGGCTAGAATATCCAATGGGAATAGGTGTATCATCCTGACAAATTAATGGGTTTCATAGCATGTAATCATGAAAGTCTCCTGGTAAATGCACAATTGGCCTCCTCAATTTATGGATGAGAATTATTCAAAGCATTTTGGAGTCGTAATAATGTTGTATATTGCTTCTTTTGGATTGTTCGTAATCTATATTAAGACCAATTGTCTTGTCCATCAAGGTTTTTGGATTGCAAAAACAATCTTCCATGGAAGTTGTCTCATGAGCATGGGATGGAAGATGTACTCATGAAGTTCAAGTCTACTACGACTTAGGGCTAGAATATCCAATGGGAATAGCTGTATCATCCCAACAAATTAACGGGCTTCGTAGCACATAATCATGAAAGTCTCTCCATGGTAAATGCACGATTGGCCTCCTCATTTTATGGATGAGAATTATTCAAAGCATTTTGGAGTCATAACAATGTTGTATATTGCTTCTTTTGGATTCTTTGTAATCTATATTAAGACCATTTGTCTTGTCCATCAAGGTTTTTGGATTGCAAAAACAATCTTCCATGGAATTTGTCTCATGAGCATGGCCTTTGGTTACCCAAGCATGGGGGACTTGATATCCTAGAACTTATGATGTTAGAAATGTGAGCAACCTTCCATAAGGGAGGTCAAAGTTGCAAAGAAAAAGTCAAGAAAATACAAGTCAAAAGCAATTTGAAGGTCAAAAGTGAAACCCTAGTCTCATGATCAACTTGTGAGAATCGATGAGAATCTTTCTTTAAGGTTAAAAAGCATTTTTTATAAGATAAATATATAACATACTAGATGGTCAAATAATATTAACAAAATCCTCAAAAGTTAGGGTTTTTGAAAATTGTGGAACCCTGTTTTTTAGCTCTTTTATACTATTAAAAGCTATGAAAAGCATGTCCTAACAACTATAAAAAGACATGGGTTATAGCTCATAATTCATCAACTTGCAGCAAATGGAGAGCTTGGGAAGGTGATCTTCTTCCACTTGCGGGCAGTGGAGTTGTGATTTCTTGAGCTTCAACAAGGTGTGGAGTAGCTTTACTATTTTTGAAGGAGGTTAGCTTCAGGTATGGAGATTGTGGAGTTGAGAAGTTTGTATCTCAAGCATATCTTCATGCTACCTTCTAACTTCATCTACTTCATCACTGTTATGTATGGAATGTATTTGGAGCTTGGCTCATTTCTCTATCTCATGTCTATTCTATTCTCCATCTTGTCCCTATTTTTTGTATGTCTCTATATTAATTGTAGGCCCAAAAATCAACAATTGGTATCAAAGCGGGATAAAATAGTGCACATAGAGAATAAGGTCACATGTAAAAGAGTGAAATCTTCATGGAAGTTATAGATCAAGTTCAATTTTACATGAGACAACATATGATCTAGATGATAGGTCTTGATGCAAAGGCTAAGTATAAGATTTAAGGGAAATCATCTCCAAGAAGTGTCACATTAACCTTAGATGATTATAGCAATTGTTTGTAAGTACTAACAATTTTAGCATATGCCTATAAGAAAGTAGTTACAAAAGAGAACATAGGAGCAATTACAAAGGAGATAACAGATATAGTAGATTTTCAAAAATTTGCTAATAACAACAAGTACAAAGATGATGGCATTGTCCACTTATGTGCTCTCAACATAGAGCTTAAATGGTGATCCAAGCAACTTTAGATAGGGGGTTTGCAAAGTAGAGGTATGCTCACTCAATTTGATGTCTCGGGTAGTGGAGAGTGCGAGCATCGAATTTTTCTTACTTACCCAAGGAAATATTCTTGGAACAAGTGAGAAAGAATATCCAAAAATTGATTTTCTAGAATCAGAATCTCCAATGCAAATCGAATCACAGTATCCTTGTAGAGTATCACCTATAGTATAAAGAATACCAAACTACAAAGTTCCATAATGTAGCTTAGAACTCGAATACTTGCATACCAATGTTTGTCTTTTGGTTTGTTAGAGAACCTCCTTGATACACCAACAACATAATAGATATCTGCTCTAGTGCTACACAAAAGGATAAGACTCCCAACAAGTTTTTTGTACTTCTTAAGTGTTGGGGATAAAGGCCCCAAGGACTCTCTTTTTATATATTTTGACCTTCCATCTGAAGGCTCTCTTTGAGAGCTTTCCAGACATATTTTTGTATATTTTTTGGAGCCCAAATCGTGGAGTTATAGGCATTTACATTATTTTTATGAATTTTGGTCATTGGCCATGTGTGAACATGCCCAAATGACCTAAAAGTCACTTATCAATAATACTTGGTCCCAAATCCCTCATAGTTTGATTGGGATTTCTTCAACTTCAACTTCTCCATCTTCTTCTCCAAATTTTAGCATAGGTTTCTCTATCTACTTTCACTCCCTTTGGCATTTGGAGCAATCAAGCACACCACAACATAGCTCTCTGTGGCCTCTTTCATTTACATCTATTTCTACTATATCATCCTCTGTTGAAAGTTTCAGATTTACCTCCATATGTGTGCTAGTGGCTTTGGAATCCATCATCCCAAAAGCTTTAAGGATTTTTGTAGAATATGTTTGTTATGATATGAAAATCCTATCATCCTTTGCCATACTTTAATGCCAAGTCAATAATGGAGTAGCATGAGGTTTGTAATCTCAATCTCATTGCTAAAGCTAGCACAAATTTGTTTGATGACATCTACATGATTTTTTGTAATGATCAAATCATCGACATACAAGATGACAATCACTAGCTCGTTATTTTTTCTCATAACATAAGAA
The DNA here is from genome assembly GCA_020310875.1 of Ceratopteris richardii. Lineage (NCBI taxonomy): Eukaryota > Viridiplantae > Streptophyta > Polypodiopsida > Polypodiales > Pteridaceae > Ceratopteris > Ceratopteris richardii. The sequence continues at coordinate 144,206,602 of CM035430.1, forward strand.
TTGCATCAAAAGTACTTCTTTGAAAGCCTAGGTTTTGGATAAAACTATCAATTCATTGATACCAACCTCTTGGAGCTTGCTTAAGGCTATGTAATGCCTTCTTAAGACTACAAACCTTGTTTTCTAAATTAGGTGCCTCAAAACCTTGTGTTTGAGATACATATACCTCCTCTTTGAGGTATACATTCAGAAATGCTGATTATACATCCATCTTAAATATAGGCCACCTTTTATGTGTAGTAATTTCAAGTACCATGCGTATTTTATTCATTCAAGCTATTGGTGTAAATGTCTCTTGTACATCAAATCAGTGCACTTGTGAGAATTATTGTGCAACAAGCCAAGCTTAGTACTTCTCTAAAGTACCATTTGCTTTGTATTTCGCTTCCAAATCCACTTGGTTTCAATTACCTTTTTCTTTGGTGGTAAATCAACCAATGCCCAATCGTCATTCCTTAGTATGCTATCACACTCAAACGTTCATCGTTGCTCTCCACTTGCTGTCTCTGAGTGCTTCATCTACAGTTATGGTGGAGGAATGAGATTATATGATGTCTCCTCTTCATCTATCTTGATCTGTCTATCGAAAGTACAAGGTGAGTTATTTCTTCAGTTGATGGGATAGTGTTTTTACCTTTGTTGCATAGTGGAAAGGAACATTTTAGCAATGACAACGATAACAGGTTAGCAGTTACTTAGCAACGAGGGAAATGTTTGGTGCTAGGCATTAAGATAAAGTGATTTATTTTTTAAAATTTATATATATATATGTATATTTTCTAATATTTTGGATATTCTAACATATGTAAGGTCGGGTATGGCTAGATATAGCATAAATTCTAGTATAAGACATACAAGTTATATCAATAGTCACGTCAATCATCATAAAAGAGTACACTTGGCTTTGAATGTCAAAGATGAAACGGTTGTCCAAGATGTGAAAGTGCATTACAAGAACATGGAAAAATCCAAAATATCAATCCATTGCAAGATGATAAGGCCCAAACAAAAAGTTGTACGTAAATGAATCTCAACTCTTATAAGTCTTTCTATATCTTTCTCATTCTCCACATTTTTTGGATTGCATGTATTAAAGATTTTGGACAAGATTCTAGATAATTTATTATCCCTCCTAAAAGAGATATATTATTTGGTATTTTTTGAGTAGAAAAAAAATGAAGTCAAAGCACCGCATTGTGAATGTCGCAATGTTGTGAAGTTGCGGTGGCGAAGTTGTGGACTATCGCAACACATTGCAATGCAACTATGCTTTGTTGTCCACTAGGTGTGGTCATGCATCAAATACCTTCCGAGGGCTAATAATGATCTTCTTTGCCTTTGGATTCCAAATCCTATATAAAATCTTCACTATATCCTAAGAAGACACATTTTTTGGTTTTTGATCTTAACTTAGTTCTTCTTTATTCAGGTATATGTGTATAACGAAAACATCCAAAAAAATTGAAATGCATGATTGAAGGCTTTTTATCAAGTACGTCTCTTGAGGAGTAATGCTATGCAGTGCTTTTGTGTAGCGTCTACTCAAAACGTACACAATTGTACTTATTGCTTCTACTGAAAACAAATGAACTATTGTCCTATTTTGTCTCTCAACAATAGCATTTTGTTAAGGTGTGTGGGATGTGGCAAGCTACCTCCTGATTCCATGAGAACTGTAGTAGTTGTTGAATTTTGTCGATAAGAATTCTCCTTCTCGATCAATACCAAACTTTTTCAATTATCATTTTCAATAATGTGTGCCTGAATTTTTAATTTGTCAAATGCATTAGGATTCTCTTGAATAAAATACAAACACATCTTTCTACTATAATAATCGAGTATCAACAAAATGTAGAGAGATCCTCTCAAAGCAGGAGTAGGCATTTTACCACAGAGATAAGCATGTATCAACTCTAGAGGTTTGAGCTCGATTGTTGTTCTCTTTTGGGAATGCCTTCTTTTGTTGCAATTTCAAAAATTTGCTACTAACAACAACTACAAAGGTGATGGCATTGTTCACCCATGCCCTCTCAAGGTAGACCTTAAATGGTGATATAGACAACTATAGATAGAGAGTTCACAAGGTAGAAGTATGCTCACTCAATTTGATGCTTGGGGTAGTGAAGAAGTCATATACATATACATATACATATATATATATATATATATATATATATATATATATATATATATATATATATATATATATATATATATATATATATATATATATATATATATATATATATATGTGTGTGTGTGTGTGTGTGTGTGTGTGTGTGTGTGTGTGTGTGTGAAACTTTTAGATTAATTGTTGAAACTAGACACTTTCATGGAGTCATTTTCCATAGGGGTATTCGACCATCTTACATTCTGAATTCTATAATGCATATTACAATTATGCGATGGACATATCTTTGAGCATCAAAAAATGTTGACACAAGCTATTTGGGCATTACTTTTGTGGGATCTTATCCTCATGAAAGCTTTGATGTTGCTAATAGACCAACAGTTTGGCGCTCAATTCTTTACAATGTTTTGCTAGATTCAACCTTCTTGTGGCATGTATCTTTGTACATATTGATAATAAAAGGATGGAGTTTCTCGAAAAATGTACGTAGTCGAGAGCACAAGTGTAGCACTTCCAAGCAAAGGGATCTAGCTACTACATCCTTGGAGAGTCTAATCAAGTGCTGGCTTGGCTGAACAGATCCAAATTGTCAAACCAAGAGCCAATCTGGTCAAGTGCATAAAAATTTATGCATGAGAAGTGATAGGTTTGTGTGTATGGTGAAGGAGGTAGCTAGGCTAAGCTTTCACACACTTACTATCAACTTCAACCAAGCAACTTGTTCATTTTAGCTATAAACAACATCAGGCTTTAACGATTTTGAGCCTTGTAGGAAAAGTTATGACCAAAAATCAGAGGATCATGGATGATTTACACTCTTTTGCTTTTTACGCTGCATTACGAGAATAATACCACGAAGGGGGTGGAAAAGCTAACTTTTTTTTAGCATTGTTTCCACGTTATACAAAGCTCGCCAAGAAGAAGAAAATGAAGCAAGAACAACAAGCGAAGGAACTACACTTTCCAAAATCTCTCTTCTTTAAAAATGATGAAGTCTTCTAGATTTAGGTTGGAGTTCACTTATATAGTGACTTCCTCGTATTCAAAACTCTTCTGGGCATTTTTGAAAAAAAAATATCTATCTAAATACTAGCTACTCTCTTATTCGAGGAACTTTTGTTCCACATGCTCTTTTTTGTGATTTCTCTTTCTTCATCTTCTTTTGCTTGTTCATAGTTGCTTTGTTTGTTTTGCAACACTCTCTCCATCCCTTTATATCATCCTCGACAAATGGAGGTTGACATCGCATGCAGGCAGTGAAAGTAGTGTGCTTGCATTCACTTGTGTAGACCACTGAGTTGTTTGTTGTTTGTCATCCGTTCTCACTGATAGGGCCATGTGGCACAAAATGTCTGGAAGCAAAAAAGTTGAGTTCATAAGTTGCGAGGCATGCATTGATGTTGTTGATTACTTCAAGGAATATCTTGGAGTGGTCTCACAAAAACATGTGCAGAAGGCCTCTTTAAATGCTTGTATATAATGATCAGGCAAAAAGATTTCTCAAAGAGTGGTCGGTCGAGAAGTCTGTGTTCCTTCTTGGAAGAAGAATTTCCAACAGCAAGAGATCCCTACCTTTTAGGCATCATAAGGTGTTTCTCATCGAGAACAACAAGCTTAAACCCAAGTGGGCCCCGCATGAGGGGGACGAGAGGGTCTAGTTCAGCCCCTACTTTGTGGAATTCGGGAGGTCCCAAGGGCACTAATCCCATTCACTTGTGACTTGTTCTTTCCTTTTTAATTAAAGTACGGGAGAATAGGCCAAGGCCGAACTTCCTTTTAGAAAACAAAAAACATTTCTCAAGAGATATGCCATGACACATGGTCAATTGGGAATAAGTGATAAAAGAAATAGGCGTGTTACACCTTGCTCGAAGCGGATGGACAAAAGACTGAAATATGCTTCCTTGAAGGTCTTTACATAGGTGAGTATCATATGAAACACTTTACACATTACTTCGACGACAAGGTTTACTTAATGCTTTAAATCACATGCTCTTTGGTAGAGAGGGATTTCTTCAGAGGACTGGGTGGTAAGGGATTCATCCATCTCTTTGGAATTAACCCTAGTCTCTACTTTCCCTTGAATTCTTCTAAGGCATGACATCTTGGCACTCCTCAATATGCTGGATTGATTGTAATGTCACTGGTTATAGGTACCATGTTGGAGTCAAAGTAATGTTCCTTTGTGGCAGCTTCTTCCTCCTTTCTCGCCCCATTGCATCAAACTCTTCTCGAGTATATTGAAAATCATCATGATGAAAGTTGAGTTGTCCACGAATCACATGCATCCTTTTTGGTATTTCTTAAATGTATTGATGAGTTTGTTCTTTCATTATGGTGCAAGGAGGATATAATTTAACGAGTTTTATTACATCCTTTGGCTTTATTTTGGACTTGTTCATGCATTACAAGACATCATGCTCAAATTTTTCTGTAAATCATTCAACAATGCAAAAGCACTCTTGTTGTTCTATTGGCGCTGTAAATGGAAAATTAGGAAGTTCGAGCAAAATTTCCTCTCTTATTGGTGATTCCACAAGGGGAGAAGAAGGTGGTCATACTTCTTCCATTGCAAGCATTGTATGGCGAAGGGGATGGTTGAGGTGGAGGCTTGTTCAGAGCATCATTTAATGGTCTAGTTAATTCTTTTTATCTATTAAGATTGTCAGTGCATTTTTTCCTTAACTAATGGAAGTTTTTTCTCTATTTTGTCCTTATCTTTAACTGTCACTTGAAGTTTTTATTCAAATCTTGTGAAGGATTAGAGGTCCCTTGCAGCTTCAAGGTGATAATTTGCAGCTGTTGCTCTGCTTGAACGTCTTTTTTGCTCCTATATAAATTGCTCTTGGGTCTCCTGTAACTTATCTTTCAACTCTTGTGTTCAACTTTCAACTGAGTCAACTCTTGATCATTGATGATGGGCTTAGGAAGTGGTTGGTCACAAAGAAATCTCTACATTAGATTGTCATTTCAAGACCCTAATCCCTTTACTTCCTTGAGGATGGTTATTGTAACAAAGGCCATTTTTTGGTTACCTATGTGTTTTCTCGTCGGAGCCATCTCTGTTGCACGTGAATGTCAAGGATAATCACAATATTGCAGTCATTTTTTTATGCTCAATTATTTTCCTGATCATCTTTATGTAAGTGCTTATTCGCACTCTCTTCATGATAAATAATAGTGTTCGCTCTTTCATGCTCTCTGAATTTGTAATAAGAGGCCTCTGAAGTAGAGTACTCAACAACTATTTTGAGAGGCTTCGGTCTTCCTAATGTGTTTTGATGAGCTGGAACGAGCAACGACCATGATTTCCAGACTGTTGGAGTAGTGCCTATAGAGGAGAGATGGCTCCTGCTAACCTATGGGATATCATGACATGGTCGATAGAGAACCCGACCACTCACTCATGTGCTGCAAGCCATGAATACTACTAAAAGCGCATGTGCTACCACGGTTTTAAGCAAGCAGGAAAGCCATAGAGAAGATTGACATCTATCAGTGGCAAAAGAATGGTCATTATTAAGCTACAACATGTTGTGCAATGCATGAAATTGGAGAGGACTCAGACGACAGAAGATAGAGTAGAGTTGCTATGTCGCTTCTAGGACTCACTGTCAAAAGAACTATGCTTCAAATGAAAGAAGACACAAGGGAGAAGACAACGCATCTACTATGCAATGATCCTGATGCATTTACAGAGTTGAAGAGGATTAGCCAGAGGGAAAATCGAACCACCTAAGACTACTCGATTGCAGACTACTGAAAAGAGATGCGGGTATCCTACAGAAAGCACTAAAGTTATTCCTTGCGCGCCTTCTGCTCTGTAGTAGCGTTCTATAACTATGGTAGCAGCTGTCGAATATTTTCCTTCTTCATCAGACAAGCACCAAATTGTATAAGGTCCAGGCCCGATTTCATAGGACAAGTACATCAGCTGGAGCATAGTACCACATGGCGCTCTATTGTTTGGAGTCTGTTGAAGAAGCAAAGAGCAACAAAAACTTGGCCAAACTAGAACACGCAGCGCAAGTCCACTTCAGTCGGCTCCTCTGCATTTCTAGAGATAGCAAGGCTCTAGAGGTGCAACAATGCAGAGTATGTGGCTTGCATAAGCTTCTAACATGGCAAAGCAACCGAAAGAGAAGCTAGGGTCTTCTTGAGTTCACCTGCAATTCTGATTGAGAGAGAACGAGTGCCAAAATAGTTGGCTAATCTTTAGTGGCTGCACAGATATGACATGATTGCAGGAGAGAGAAACGTGTTTGTTGTACATGAAAATTCACTAGGAAAATCTCACTGGTGGCTACCAACCTGCCAAAATCCTATAACTTACTACAAGTGCGGCGAGCCTTGGGGTTCAAATTTTGATGCACACAATGATTTCACATCATGGTGCCACGTAAAACACTTCTGACAATGCATCCCTACTTATTTTATGCCTCGTGTTTTTCAAAACCAAGATAGCACATGCATTCATGTCATTGCCGCTTGCGTACTGGGTTTTGAACTTGTTTTGTTGTGGATAATGATTGAAAAGGCATGTCTATTCTCAGGTTGATTTAAGCCTTCAATATAGACCACTAGCCTCTAGGAGATATTATCTGATTGAATGGAGATAATGGGAATTTCAAAACCACTTGTAAACTCACGGGGAAATTTGACTTCCCATATTCCAAATTTATCTACACTTAAGATGAATCAATTCATAATTAAATGTATGTATTTAGTTCATTAAGTTATTCATGACCACTCCAAAAGTCCTTAAAAAATTCTACAAATTAAGCTATAACTTCAAGACACCTTCCCACACTCAAAAAACCAGAGAAATTTCCTTTATAATCTTACTCAATAAGAAAAAATACAATTAAAAAAGTTATTCAATTCCCAATAAAATTCCTAAATAATTCTTTAAAAATCTAAAAAAAAATCCTATAGATGTCCAACAAGATTCTCATGAATGGGCTAGGGAATGACATCCAAATCACATGAAAAAACTTAAATGAAAAGCATGACATATGATGAAAATGCAAAAAACTAAGTAGAAAAGAGTACGAGAAGAGCATTGTACAACCTAGACACATTTTGCAAGTCTTAATGATCCCAAAAAACTTTAGATTTGTTGATGATGATAGGCCTTGAGCTTGGAAATTTTGACCAGTGGTAGTGCCTCTCAAGCCAAAGTCTCTAACTACACTGCACCCGGTCATAGCCTTTCTTTAATTTTGTATGATCCTTCCCAATGAGGAAGGCACTTGCCTTGCATTAGTGTTTGTAATTGTGGTCTATGTAAGAGAACAAGCATACTATTCTCTAATTTGTTTGTCCATAAATTTATGATGAACTTCCTTCCTTTACTTTTGTGCCTCCTCCAAATGCTTTGCTGCATCAACAAATTTCCTCCAATTTGTTTAGTGTAGATAGCATAGTAGAGACCTTAGGATCCTTTCTTACCTTCATAGATTTTGTTCAGGATGAGCCATGTAAAAACGCAAAGAGCTCAAAAGGGATTACTCCATAGACCAATTGAAACAGAGAGTGTCATGTGGCTTCTATGCATGCAAACATGTAGGTCCATAGTGTGCCTAGATAAGGTACATGGACACTGTTGGGGATGTAAGGGTCATGTGACCATACCCCCTATATTCATATATATACATCATATATAGAGCATTGCCTCAAGAGGGATCATTATATGGGTTTCGAGGCTCCCACGCATGTGTGTGCATCTCTCCTCTCTTCTCTCTCTCTCTCTCTCTCTCTCTCTCTCTCTCTCTCTCTCTCTCTCTCTCTCTCTCTCTCTCTCTCTCTCTCTCTCTCTCTCTCTCTCTCTCCATCTCCTCCTTCCTCCTCGTGTTCTGCACTTCAAATCTCTTCATTGCTATCAGAGCATGTTGAATGCTTGTGTGCAAGAAGCTTCAATGGAAGCTTAGGTCACAAGAGGTGAAAGTGCAGGTCGGCATCTCTTGAAACCAATTCAGTATTTCGACCATAACTTGAGCTAGGAAGCTCGGATTGATGTGTTTTAAAGTTCTACACGTAGCTAACACAAAGAGCTACAAATTTAGAAGGGAACAAGAATTAAGAGCTTTAAACTACCAAAAATTTGAAAAATGAAGACATTTAGAAGGCAAATCTACAATCACTTGGATAACAAGACAGGTTTTGGATCATAACTTGAGTTTTACAAGTCGAATTCATGATTCCACTTGCTATGTGTAGCTTGAATAGAGGCTACAACTTTTTAGAAGAAATCAGATCTAGATTCTTAGTGTTAGGTTGTCAAAATTGCATAATACAAAGCAACAATGCTATAGGTCAAGGTGAAATTAATAGCAGGTGCTTGTTTTGTGGATATCTTGAGCTATGCACCTTCAATTGAGGTGTTCTTTATCTTGTTATGTAGTCAAGAAAAAGTTCTTGAAGCTTGTTGAGGAGCAAAAGTTCAAATTCAGAGGTTATCACCTCTGAAACAACAAAACATAGAGTAGCATATTTTCACCAAAAGAACCCTAGTTGCTTTTGGAGTTTCATTTTGGTTTGGAGCTTCGAGAGAGAGATGTTTTGGTGTGTGAGCTCTTATTTTCAGAGCTTGGAGGCATTATTCATGTATGATCACTATGGTAGCTCCTCCATATGAGTGTAGAGCATGATCTTATCACGTGTTTGCCATGTGTGGTAACATTGTGGTATGCTTCTTTTTTAGGTTTACATCATCATGAGCTTGATCATGGCATTGTCAATGGATGTATAGTGGTATTGTGGTCTCTATCTCATTTATGCCACTTGGTTATGTATTTACTTGCCGGTTGCACATATTTTTATGAGAGTTGATTTTGGATTTTGGTTGGTACTTATATCTTTGTTTTCTTTACAGGTACATGATCCAGATTGGAGCCTCAATTGCATATCTGTTTGTCACATTGATTGGCTCTTATTTTAGCATATGATCATTTATTTGATATCTATTTGCTAGTGTGATTCTTGGCATATGTCAATGGTGATTCCCACATGGTTATTTTGGTTATAGATTCCATTTTACAGAGGACATGTTGTTGAAATTTCGATAGCTTTTATGCTAGAAGAGAACTCTAGTGGATCTTGAAGCTTATGCAATAGCTTTGGATCATTGTTTATCTCCACTCACTTGGACTTGGTCACAAGTTGTTCATGACACGTTGGAACATCTTGCAGAATTCATTCTTGAGTGGGAGGTGTATCACCATATATTGGCATGTATTGCCATCAGTTTTTGGCATATGTATTTGCAATTAGCTTTTGGTTGTATCAGTGAGAGGTTACTCATTGTTCTTTTGATATTGGTTATCTTATTTGATTGCTCAGTTTACAGAGGATACTCTGTTCAATTTTTTCCTAGGATTCTTTCACATCTACTTGGTCACTTTGGAGACTTGGTGAGCATGCTTATGCTCATGGTTTTATGTGCATGCTAGATGCATGGTTATGTGATAGGTGGTTCACATGGTTTCTTCACCAGTGAGATATTTATGATGTGAGTTATGCATATGGATATGCAGGTGTGATCCTATTGAGGATAGAGTATTGTTTCTAGTCTCTTGTTACATTGCTAGTCTCTTGGTTGCCAGCATGGTGTCTTCTTGGTTTGATGGCATTGACTTTCTGAGATGGAAAGCTCAGATGTGGCATACATTGGTTTGTGCAGGGTTATACATGTATGTGCATAGAGATGCACAGAGGCCTCGTGACATGCCCGACCATGTATGGATGGATATGGATGCATTGGCCAGCTCCACTATCTGATTACAGCTTGTGGACTCTATATATGAGTATGTTATGTATGAGGAGATGAGTAGTGCATTATGGCAGAGACTACATGATATGTATGCAAGTCCATTGACTCATGTGAGACATAGATCACATCGATGATGTTGGCACTGTGGTCGTGAGGGCCATATTCGACGACATTGCTTTAGGCGGATGCAATGATGACATCGGAGACACACATGTGATGTAGGTCCAGTAGTGATTTCAGGAGAGTCTATGGCAGATGATTATGCTAGTGTTGGTGATATCACGTTCTCTTATGGTTCATCTCAAGATTCCTCTTATTCATTAGATAGCACACATATGGCTTGGCTGCTTGATGCATTAGCCAATTTTCATATTACTACACATCGTGAGTGCTTTTGTCGATTCTCACGTGAGAGTCCTGGATGTGTGCACATGCCTGATGGCACGACATATGATATTGAGGGTGCACAAGATGTATGCCTTATGCTACCTAGTGGAGCATCACTTATACTCAGACACGTATGCTATGTGCCTTCATTTTCTATGAGCTTGATTTCAGTTAGCCAGTTACATGAGAGCAGATGTTATGCATTCCTTGGTGAGCATCATTTTCAATTGCAGTTGGTACAACTTATGCTTGTTAGGTGCTAGGATCGGGCACATGTATCCACTGCAGGTAATTCATGTGACAGGTAGTCTCGTCTCAGTGGGAGTTCAACCTTGCGTGCGATGTGAAACTCGTCATGTCTCATTTTTTCTACCTACACATAGGTCTATTGACATTCAGGATGCACATGTATGGCAAGATTCAGATGCTCAAATGGATGCACATGTAGAGCATGTTTTGGATGCTTATGATGCTTATATAGAGCATTATTTTATTGATTTGATGGATGCTCATGTAGAGCACACTTTGGATGATCAGTTGGATGCTTTAGAGCATGATGTAGATGCTCATGTAGAGCATTGTGATGATACTTAGTTAGAGTTTGATCATCAGTTTGATCTTGGTCTTGATGTTGTGCAATTAGCTCATGTGGAGTGTGATGATACACTTGGTGTGGTAGAGCAGGATAGCTCTTATGATACATAGTGTATGCTAGAGCATAGTAGCTCTCAGGGTGCATAGCTAGACACATGCTTGGTTGAGAGGATGACTCATTTAGATGTTGATGAGCCAACGATCATGCATGTAAGACAATAGTTACGCAATATAACACAGGAGCAATAACAGAGAAGATAACAGATATAGGAGAATCTCAACAATTTTCTACTAGCAGCAAGTACAAAGATGATGGTGTTGTCCACCCGTGTGCTCTCAAGGTAGAGCTTAAATGGTGATCTAGACAACTCTAGATAGGGAGATACAAGGTAGAGGTATGCTGGCTCAACTCGGGTGTCTTAGGTAGTGCAGAAGTCATGTATATATAGGATCATGGGTGTCCTGCCATGGACGGCAATACATGGGCGGTAGAGCGTGGGCGGCCACCGCCCGCGTAATTGCCATACACGGCTTAGACTGGTTGAACCGACCTAACAAATATAAATGATTTCTGACTCCGACAGGGAATATTCCATGGAATATTCCCTTTACCGTCGCGCCGGGGGCGCTGCCCCCGGACCCCCACCAGGGGGCCCGCTGGCCCCCTGGGACCCCCCAGCCAGGGGGCCCGCTGGCCCCCTTGGACCCCCCAGCCGGGGCTGCTCACCGCTGCCCCGGACCCCACAATTGGGGACCCTGGTAACTCCCTTTCCTTATAATATCTTACATGGTCCAATATGACCTTCATCCAACATTCAAGTTGGGATTCCCATCAATTGGGTAATGCACGCTTGGCTTCTCCTCATAAAGGGGGCCTTACAAAATGTGCATACAATCATGAGGGGTAGACATTGATCATATACTAACACCCCCCCTCAATGTTTACCGATGATAAATCAAGTAGGTCTCGGTCCTATGCCCATATGTTGAAGATGCTTGTTGAGCTGCTCTCTTCCAAGTGCTTTAGTGAATATGTCAGCACAATTTGCCTCTGTTGGGCAATATTCTAGCTCCACAATTTCATCTTCAATTAGCTCACGAATGTAATGGTACTGTACTTCTATGTGCTTGGTGCGAGCATGAAATACTGGGTTCTTTGCAATAGCCATACAACTTTGATTATCACACTTGAGTACAGTTGGCATATTTGATGGAAAGCCTAGATCTGCAAGAATTCTCCTTAACCAGACTGCCTCACAAGAAGCAAAACAAGCTGCTTTGTACTCTGCTTCGGTGGAGGAGAGTGCGAGAGTTGGTTGCTTCCTACTTACCCAAGAAAATATTCCTGAACCAAGTGAGAAACAATATCCAGAAACTGATTTTCTAGAATCACAATCTCCAGCCCAATCTGAATCACAATATCCTTGGAGTGTATCACCTGTGGTATACAAAATACCAAAATCCAAGGTTCCTGCAATGTACCTTAGAATTCGCATTCCAGCATTCCAGTGACTCTCCTTAGGTTTGTTGGAAAACCTGCTTAACACTCCAACAGCATAGCAAATGTCTGGTCTAGTGTTGCACAGAAAAATAAGACTTCCAACGAGCTTCCTATACTTCTTAGCATCTACATCAGGCATGTTATCATCCATAGATAGCTTATGATTTACCTCCATAGGTGTGCTAGTTGGTTTGCAGTCCATCATTCCAAATGCCTTGAGAATTTCTTTGGAATATTTTTGTTGTGAGATGAAAATGCCATCCTTCCTTTGCCATACTTCAATTCCCAGACAAAAATGGAGTAGACCTAAGTCTGTCATTTCAAACTCAGTTCCCAAGCTGATCCGAGTTTGATTGATGAGTTCCTGATGATCTCCTGTAATGATCAAATCATCTACATATACAATGACAACAACTAGCTTGCTATCCCTTTTCGTTACATACAAGTTAGCATCAGAAGTACTTCTTTCAAAACCCATATTTTTGAAAAAATGATCTATTCGTTGGTACCAAGCCCGTGGAGCTTGCTTAAGTCCATACAAAGCTTTCTTCAACCTGCAAACTTTATTTTCTGAATTGGGCACCTCAAAACCTGGTGGTTGAGATACATATACCTCCTCCTTGAGGTGACCATTCAAAAATGCAGATTTGACATCCATCTGGAAAATAGGCCAAGACTTTTGTGCAGCTACTGCAAGTACCGTCCGAATAGTTGTCATGCGTGCTGTTGGTGCAAAAGTTTCTTGAACATCAAATCCTTCAATCTGTGAAAAACCCTGTGCAACTAATCGTGCCTTATACTTTTCTAATGTTCCATCAGCTTTATACTTAGCTTTCCAAATCCATTTAGTACCTATTACCTTCTTCTTTGGCGGCAAGTCGACTAGATCCCATGTATCATTTTTGAGTATACTATCATACTCAGACTGCATTGCCGCTCTCCAATCTGGATCATCAATGGCTTCTTCAATGGTGGTAGGTTCCTTTATCGAACCCATGATATCTGCCATTAGAGCCATGTTAACAATGTGTTCTGAGGCTCTTCTTTGCTCCTCTATTCTCTTTGATCTTCGTAATCCATCCGATGATGATTCTGGTACATCTACATGTGGATTAAGATCATCAAAGAGCTGTTGTGCCCACTTCGGTAGTGGCTTACGCTGTGCAGCTACAACTGGTTGGCTTTTTATTGAGGAAATTTCTCCATCAGATGTTTCCTCCTCCTCAACTTTAACCTGTCTTTTGATAGGCACAAGGTGAGATATTTCTCCGCTTGATGAGATAGTAGATTTACCTTTATCTTCTACTAAGTGTGGTCGTTCATCAAACACCACATCTCGGCTGACAAAAATCTTCCTTGCCTCAGGATCCCATAACCTGTATGCTTTAGACTCTTCACTATATCCTAGGAAGACACACTTTTTGCTTTTTGAATCCAACTTTGATCTTGTTGAATCAGGAATATGTGCATAACAGAAACAACCAAAAATTCTGAAATGCAAAACTGAAGGCTTTTTACCAGAATATGCTTCTTGAGGAGTCATCCCCTTCAGTGCTTTTGTGTAGCTTCGATTGAGGATGTAGACTGCTGTATTGACTGCTTCTGCCCAGAATGAATCAGGCATGTCTTGAGCCTTCAACATACAACGAGCCATTTCAACTACTGTCCTGTTCCTGCGCTCAACAACGCCATTTTGTTGGGGTGTATGAGCTGTGGTAAGTTGCCTTTTCACACCATGCTCCTTACAGTAATTGTTGAATTCTGTTGACAAGAATTCACCTCCTCTATCTGTTCTAAATTTCTTTAGTTTCCTTCCTGATTCATTTTCTACATACTTATGCCACGTTTTAAATTTTTCAAAAGCATCAGCCTTCTCTCGAATGAAATAAACCCACATCTTTCTACTATAATCGTCGACTAACAGCAAGAAGTAGAAAGATCCTCCTAAAGCAGGTGTAGACATTTTACCGCAGAGATCAGCATGTACCAACTCTAGAGGAGCTTGAGATCGATTGCTGGTCTCTCTTGGAAATGCCTTTCGTTGTTGCTTGCCCATCATACAAGCTTCACAAGGTTCCTGCAACTCTGAAAATGCAGGCATATGAGCAACCATCCCTGTTCGTTGCATCTCCTTCAAAACTGCAAATCCGAGATGCCCAAATCGTCGGTGCCATAACCTGCTTACATCTTTATCTTCTGTAGCAGTTAAAGCACTTAACTCATACAAGTTATCCCGTCGTATGCCTTTACCTACAACATTACCTGATGAATCCATGATTTCCGCACCACTCTTATTGAAGTGAACTTCGAGTCCACGATCTGTTATTGCAGAAACTGACAACAAATTTCTTTTGAGTGTAGGTACATAGAGAACATCGGATAGCTTTTTCTCAACACCTGGAGAAGTGATAAAAGAGATGGTTCCAGTTCCTTCAGCTGGACACTTGGAGTCATTTCCCACCACTACATTGATGGATTCCCGCAGAGGCACTAGGGAACTATACCAATCCTTTTTACTAGTCATATGGCGAGATGCTCCACTATCTAAAATCCATGGCTCATCAACACGAGCTTGAGCAGATGAACATACCTCTTCAATAGCTACCCAAAGTTCCAGCTCTGTGTTGTTTGCAGACTCTTTGTTCTTCCATGATGATTTTACAGTCCCATTCCGTTCATCAGCTTGCTTCTTTCTGCAATCCTTGATGGCATGGCCTTTCTTTTCACAATAGAAGCAACTTCCTGTGAACTTTTTCTTCTTTGGCTTCTTCTTTGATCCCTCTGAAGAGCCTTTACCTTTTGCATTTGCTGAGAATGCAGCATCAGTTGTACTTTGCCGATTCTTCAGCCGCATCTCTTCTTCTAAAAGCATGGCACAAAACTCTTCAAATGTAAGAGGAGTTGGCCTTACCTGAGTGTTAAGGGCTGTTACTAATCCATCATACTTTGCTGGAAGAACACGTACAGATCTTCGAGCCAGCTCTTCTGGTGTTATAACAACACCAACTGCAGCCAATTGATCTTGAAGATGCTTTATCCGTTTGATAAAATCTTCAGCCTTTTCAGAATCAGAATGCTTTTCATTTGCCAACTGATTTTCTAAATTCTGTATCCTAGTGTGGTTCTTGGTCTCATATTGTCGAGCCAATATGCCCCAAGCCTCATGTGCTTTAGTAGTATGTTGAACTAAAGTAAGCACAGAATCACTTACACTAGTGACAATCGCACATAATGCATCAGCATTCCGCCTCTTCCAAGCTCGTAGAAGATCAGGATCTGGCTGAATCATCAATCTTGAATTTGCTGGATCTTCAACTGGTATAGGCTCTGGATCCAATCCCATCGGTCCCATGACAGTGTCAAGTAATTCATAGGAGTCCAAAATTGCAGAAATTTTGAACTTCCAGAGTGTATAGTTGGTTCCATCCAGCTTCCCTTCAGTGAATGCAGGTGGACGAATTCGAATAGGTGCAGCATTAACATTAGCTGAAGCACCAAGACTATTGTTCGACGATGAAGCCATCATGTAATCACTCGAATAATCTACTGATATTCTAGTCTGCTAGTAGGCTAAAATAATGATACTTCTCAAGCTATTCGAACCTTACAGCTCTGATACCATGTAAGACAATAGTTACGCAATATAACACAGGAGCAATAACAGAGAAGATAACAGATATAGGAGAATCTCAACAATTTTCTACTAGCAGCAAGTACAAAGATGATGGTGTTGTCCACCCGTGCGCTCTCAAGGTAGAGCTTAAATGGTGATCTAGACAACTCTAGATAGGGAGATACAAGGTAGAGGTATGCTGGCTCAACTCGGGTGTCTTAGGTAGTGCAGAAGTCATGTATATATAGGATCATGGGTGTCCTGCCATGGACGGCAATACATGGGCGGTAGAGCGTGGGCGGCCACCGCCCGCGTAATTGCCATACACGGCTTAGACTGGTTGAACCGACCTAACAAATATAAATGATTTCTGACTCCGACAGGGAATATTCCATGGAATATTCCCTTTACCGTCGCGCCGGGGGCGCTGCCCCCGGACCCCCACCAGGGGGCCCGCTGGCCCCCTGGGACCCCCCAGCCAGGGGGCCCGCTGGCCCCCTTGGACCCCCCAGCCGGGGCTGCTCACCGCTGCCCCGGACCCCACAATTGGGGACCCTGGTAACTCCCTTTCCTTATAATATCTTACATGGTCCAATATGACCTTCATCCAACATTCAAGTTGGGATTCCCATCAATTGGGTAATGCACGCTTGGCTTCTCCTCATAAAGGGGGCCTTACAAAATGTGCATACAATCATGAGGGGTAGACATTGATCATATACTAACAATGCAATCATTCTTGGATTCGCTCATGCCAGATGTTGACACATATATGTCAGCACATGTTGTTCTTGATGATGGTGCTTTGGATGCCTTGGATATAGGCATGACTGACATACTCAGGTTAGCTAGGATAGCACAGGTTTCTTTAGCATTCAGGAGTCTGATGTACGAGTTGTTATGCTCGAGACCAGACATTGCAATTGCTATTGGAGCATTTGCACTTGGAGTTGTCAGTCGTTCGATGATAACATAGGCATAGAGCAAGTGGGAGCTTTTGTAGGAACTTTGTGAGTTCTTGCATCAGTCATATATGCCAACTATTTGCATCATGCTAGTATGTCCATGGTTTTCTGGTCCTTCTTCCAAATATATCTTTTCAAGCTCTATTCCTTCATCTTTTAACCACATAGTATCCTTGCCCCAATCATGTTAAATATTGGTATGCCTTAGCTATTGTCTCCAAATCAACAAAGGAAAACCTCCATCTATGTGTGGTAGTCGTAATAAAATGGAGTCCAAATTAAAGATGTTACCTTGTACCTCAATTGGAGCTCGGGGGACCACTCCCATTTGTCTCACTCTGCTTTGATCTGCCAATGTCACAATGAAGTTGGATGGTCTTGATGGTTGAAGCCCAAGATTTTCCATAGTATGTTCAAGCATCAAGTTAATGAGCTGCCATCCACTATAACTCCTTGTAGAAGTTGTCCTTTAATAGTGACTGTGAGTCATGGGCTCTTATAATTTGTAAGGCGAGATCCCCTATAACTTTACCCTCTCATAGCATTAGCCTTTGCAACTAGAGTGGATGTGGATGCTTCATCAATGATCTACAAAACTTCTAATGTGAATTTTGCATCCAATTTTAATAGATAAAAAATGCTAACTTCCTTTTTAATGTATTTAAATAGACCTGAAGCCTCACATTCCATAAGAGCATGGGCTATGTGTGACTTCTCAAGCTCCTTTTGAGCATTGTTGAATCCATGTCCAATGGCTTCACTTGTGCTTGTAAGCTCTTCTTTTGGTTGTCTCTCTTCACTTGGAGTAGGTCTCTCATCAAGTGTCCCTTCTTCCTTGTACATTCCATTTGTACATGACTCTTGACACGTTTCTTCTTAAGGGGCTTTCCCTTCGCTCCTTTTCTGCATACCAAAAGATTCAATTTATTCTACATGTAACACCCAGGTAGATGTTGATGACATGATGGTTTCTTTTTCAATTCCTTCCTTAGTCACAGAGATCATTTGAATATGAGGCTCTGATATGGATGCTTTGTTCTTTGGGCAACAAATGGTGTAGTGATCTCTAGCTTTTGGGCAATCTCTACAAGGAGGAGAATCCTCTGATAGAGGACACTTTCTTTGATAATTTCCTCACTCTCTAAACCTAAACCAAATGATTGGCCTTTTGGGCCCATTTCCAAAATTACCCCGAGGATGTGGGTTGTAGGTGTTACCTTGACTTGGTGCAACAGCCATTACATTTGGTGGCAGTTGGACTCCTCCTTGTCCCCAATATGCTTATGTAGGCATTCATCTTGAGTCACACTCATGGGCTTCATGGCCAGGTTTCCTGCATAATTGGCAAGTCACACTTAAAAGAGGGTGGTGACTTACCACATGTCCCTATTTGCTACACATCATAGTCCACTTTTGATGCCACTTCCATGAAGTTCTTGTACCTTCTATTGAAGTTATTCCAATTCTTTTGCTTGGACCTCCTCTTCCTTTTTGTAGTTTTAGGGCTTCAATTTCACACCTTAGTAGTGTCTGTTGATATATTTAGGTAGTGATGTGTGTGAACACTTTAGGACCGTCGGGGCACTTTTTTCCCTCTTTAGGAGGTTTTTTCCCCCAGTTTGTATATATGCATATTGCCCTAATGGGCTATTTATCTTTGTACATTCTAGTGGTAATACATTCAGTATTGTGTGTTGTGCTCCAAGCTTCTTCTTCTTCTTCCTTGTGTTGTTTGTATGCTTCTGCAGATGTCTAACTCCAAAAGTTGGTATCATTGCAGGTCGCCACCATCTAGGGCATCGTCGACACCTCTCCGATTGCAGTCTCAGAATCCCACAAATTTTGGTGAGCATACTCAAGGTGTTCTCAAGATCAAAGCATCTTTGCTTTGTGGTGTTGGAATCACGATCCGATCTTGTTTCGGCCTCCAAATGCACTATCACAGTGCTTGTGCAAGCTATTTCGTGGTATATACTAGTTTTGGTTCGCCAGTATAAGCGTCTTGAAGTTTGTTACAGGTTTAGCAGAATTCTTCTAAGCAATTCTGTTCAACTTTTTGAGATACAGTCAATTTTTTGCATCAAGGTATTTTATTCACCAGCCATGGCTGAAAGTAGTGATGTATTCCATATGTTGGTTGTTGAAGATAAGTTGGATGGTACCAACTACCTGTTATGGGCTTATATGATGCGACATGTATTGGTTACAAAAGGACTATGGAACATTGTGCAGGTGTTGAAAAATATCCTATCACACCTGCAATTGTTACAACTACATGTATTGAAGCTGATGTAGAAGGTGTCGAAGATGATGATATTCTACACATTCCTGTTCATGCTGCGGTTTCTGTTGCACCTACTATAGAATAAATTCATTGGGATAGGAGAGATTCTTAGGCACATGCATTGATAGTTTTTTTATATCAAACATGCCATTATTCCTCACATTCTCTCTTGTAGAATAGCTAAGGATGCTTGGGATACACTTACCACATTGTACCGGCTAGGAATGAGGCTCATGTTGCTTGCCTCCGAAAATAGTTGGAGAGTGAGCACATGAATGAAGGTGATTCTATGGACAATTTTCTAACAAAGATCAAAGACTTGAAGGAACAATTGATTCTGCCAATGAAGTTATACCAGATAGCTCACTTGTGTAGACCGTTCTAAATGGTCTTCTTGATTCGTATCAGAGTTCTGCTTCTACTCTTTGTTTGATGATGAAAGGCAATCCAAATGCCTTGTCATTTGAGGAGTTAGTCTCTATTCTGTTGCAGGAAGATCACTTGAGGTAGAATAGGTCCATTATGCATGTTGCAGATCAAGCTTTCTTGGCTAGTCAAAAGGGCAAAGGTAAATGGAGCTCATCTACTAGCAATTAGAAATCTGTAAATGCTACACATTCGAAGAAGGAAGACAAAGATGAGGAGAAATCAGAGAAGCAAAAATTGTTTTTCAAGTACTACAAAGGAAATGATCATGTCATAAAAAACTGTCCAAAGCTTTCTACTAAAGAGGCAAAGAAGAAAGAGGCCAGAATGGTTGTTGCAGAGGCCTCTACTCCAAAAACAGAGTCTACTAACCTTGTGCAGGATGAAGAATGGACGTTTACTACTATTTGCAGTTTTGACCCATCTTCTCATGAGCAATGCATGTCTGCAATAGACTCAGATGTTTGGTACTTTGATAGTGGGGCAACCAAACATATAACCTCGCAGTGCAGTTTCTTCTCTTCACTCGATCCCACCCCTATAGGGAATACTGTTACATGCGCCAACAACTTCTCTTATCCTATTATGGGAGTTGGTAAGATCATTCTAACTACTGTTGATGGTAGTTCTTTCACTTTGTTAGATGCCTTATTTGTGCCAGGGATCAAGAAGAATCTGTTATCAGTTTCTACATTAGCCAAGATTGCTTTGGTTGTGAATTTGTTGACGACAGATGTACAGTTCATGATCTGTCAAATGGCGATGTTATTATTTGCTTTTGGTATTTTATGTCGTGGGTTGTATAAGCTCATAGACTATGAAAGATCAGTGAATGATTCAACATGTGCAGTACATGATTCTCAGCCTATGTCAGATGCAAAGCTTTGGCATGCATGCTTTGGTCATCTGAATTTTGCTAGTTTGCTACGCTTGCAGAAATCAGAAATGGTGTCCTCTTTGCCCAAACTTGAGGCACCCGGAAAACATGTATGTGAAGGCTATATTTTGGGCAAAATGCAACATTCCTTGTTCCCAAAAGATGGTTCTACTCAAGCTACATAGAAATTGTAACTTGTTCACATTGATGTATGTGGTCTTGTGCAGACACCCTCTTTTGGAAACTATCTTTACTTCGTGACTTTCATTGATGATTTTTCCAGGCACGCATGGGTATATCCATTAAAAGCAAAGTCTGAGTTTATGTCCTTCAAATAGTTATTGGTTTTGGTTGAAAATCTGTCAACATGTAAAATGGGCACCCTCCATTCTGATCGAGGGGGGGAGTGTATGTCTTCTGATTTTAATGCATTTCTGGCTGAAGGTGGGATAAAACACCAGTATATAGTGCCATATACAACTCAATAGAATGGAGTTGTTGAACCAAAGAACGGATCACTCATGGAGATGGAGAGATGTATGGTCAAGAGTCAGGCTTTACCACATAGTTTCTGGCTTGAGGTTATCATGTGTGCAGCATATGTACTTGACAGGTGTCCCACTAAAGCGTTGTAGTCTATCACTCCATATGAGGCTTGGCATGATCTCAAGCCATCTGTTGCTCATCTGTGTGTTTTTGGTTGTTTGGCATATTCATTGGTGCCTGAACAACATCGCAGAAAATTGGATGATAAAGCAGTAAAATGTATTTTTGTTGGGTGCAATTCTAAAAGTAAAGGCTATCATCTGTATCATCCACAAATTAAACACATTTTGGTTAGCAGTGATGTTGTTTTTATGGAAGATTCTATTCAGCCATTGCTTTCATGTACACTTGAGACATCTGTTAGCTCCAAAGACATGTATGATACTTTGCTTCCTCTTTTTATAGGTGGACAATCTAGTGCTAGTCCTAATGAGGCAACTTCTCAGCCTTTGAAGGTTTCATGTGATGATGTAGATCATTCCATTTCTGATGCAGATTTACATGATGCACTTGTTGATGAGAGAGCTGATATTGAGGAGGCAAAAACTATGCCAAAATGGTTAGTGCAGACTTTGCAGGACAATAAATTAGATGCACCTCTATCATATTGTACTCGATCAGGCTCTCATAGTGCCCCTGTTGCATCAACTTGCTATGCTATGGCTGCATCTAGTCTCTCTGATGAGACTAAGCCTATTTCGTTTGATGAAGCTCAAAATTCTGAACATTGGATGGCTACAATGCAATATGAATATGATGCTATCATGAAGAATGGTACTTGGTCTTTATGTGACTTGCCTCTTGGCAAGAAGGCCATTGGCACTAAGTGGGTATACAAGCTGAAGCGTAAGCCTGATGGAACAATTGACAGGTATAAGGTTACGCTTGTTACAAAGGGTTATGCGCAAGAAAGAGGCATTGATTTTGATGAAACCTTTGCACCTACATGTTGTATGACTATTGTTCAGAGCATCTATGCACTTGCAGCCCATCATGGTTGGAATGTACATCAATTGGACATTAAAACAACATTTCTGAATGGTGACTTGCATGAAGAAGTGTATGTTTTTCAGCCCCGTGGCATGCCAATGATGTGCTTCTAATCATTCCTGTCTCTGTTGATGACATGCTGCTCACTAGTCCTATTGAGAAGCATATTGATTATTTTAAGGCTTATTTGCATGCCCCATTTGAGATGTTTGATTTGGTGCATTTGCATCATTATTTGGGCATTCAATTTATGCACATCGATGGTGGAATGGCTTTGTGTCAAACGAAATATATTGACACATTATTGCAGTGTTTTTCCCTTGAAGATTGTAAACCTATTGCCACTCCTATGGAGACAGGTTTACGGTTGAGTCTTCATGATGTTGGAGATGCATTTGATGCTGTTCTCTATCAATAGGCTGTTGGATGCCTAATTTACTTATGCATTACTCGGCCAGATATTTAGTTTGCTATCTCACAGATGAGCAGGTTTACGCATTGCCCAAGTGTCAAGCATTGGCAGGTGGTTAAGTGCATCTTTTGCTACTTGAGTGGTACCCGGCTACTTGGGTTGTTTTATCCCAAGGGGGATCACTACCGCCAGATTTGCATGCTTTTTCTGACTCTGACTGGGCTAGTTGCTATGGCACTCATGTGTCCACTAGTGGTTTTTGCTTCATGCTTGGTAGCTCATGCATATCTTGGTTGAGCAAGAAGCAGCCTACTGTGGCCACTTCTAATTGTGAGGCTGAGTATAGGGCAGCTTTCACAGCAATTGTTGAGTGTGTGTGGCTCAGACACCTTATGGTTGATTTGGGTGTTGGTCATTCTTCTACCACCACCATCTTCACTAACAGTTAGAGTGCATTGGTAGTTGTAAGGAATCCTGTGTTCCATGCTCGCACTAAGCACATTGAGATGCATTATCATTTTGTGGAGTGATTTCCACATAGCTTGGCACTTCCTTATACATGAGTGCTATCTCCTTGTTCACCACATCACTCCCGGGGGGATTTGTTGATATATTTAGGTAATGATGTCTGTGAACACTCTAGGATTGCCGGGGCACTTTTTTCCCTCTTTAGGAGGTTTTTTTCCCTTGGCTTGTATATATGCCTATCGCCCTAATGGGCTACTTATCTTTGTACATTCTAGTGGTAATACATTCAGTATTGTGTGTTGTGCTCCAAGCTTCTTCTTCTTCCTTGTGCTATTCATGTGCTTCCGCAGACGTCTAAATCCAACAGTGTCATTGCACGTTCTTCTTCTTTATGGGGCTTGTTGCTTCTTAAGTTCTCAAGCTCTTTCCTTAATTATGTTACTGGGTCTTCAGGTTCTTGAGGTTATGGTAAACCAAAAGAGCTATTTCCATATTGCTGTCTAATTTGCTCCAATCTTGTTGTTGTGGTAACAAATTCATCAATTGTTGTTGTGGAGAGCACCGATTCTTGATCCTGCACTGTGTGGACATTGCAAGTGTTTTAGCATGCCACTTTTTGACAAAAAAATCATGGGGAGGATCTGGTAGCTTAGCCATGAGTGCTTTGGCTCTAGTAAAAATTTAGGGAATGTCTTCCCTGTACCTAGTTGTAAGTTCTTTAATTCTTCAATGATGTTTTCCACTGTGTTTCCTTATTGAAATTGTGATTTCAAGGCATCCTTCATTAAATCCCAATTATAAAAATGGTAGACTGTAAATTGGATTAAACATTTGTGTGCTCCAATGTCATCAGGAAGGGGATTAGAAATGCATCTTCTCTTCCCATTAAGCCCCTTGTTTTACACAAGACTAAAATTTGCTTGACATGTTCATCAGGGCCTGCTTATGATAATCCTCTAAAGGAAGAAAATTTGATATTCAATCGTGAAAGTAAGGTTTCTAGGTCTACTTGAGCTACCATGTTTCCTATTGATTATGTGGATGAAACAAGACTATCTGACCTACAAACGACTTTCCTTCTTGTTGTTTTGAAAGAAACTCCTAAGGTTTGTGACTCGGTTGCAGTGATGAGTTGTGCATCCTATTCCTTAGGCTTAAGCTACATTCTGAGGAAAAGGAAAAATTACCTCTTCAATCACATTATTGACACCTTGGCACTTCTTTTGCACTTTATAATTGTGGTTATCCTATGCTCAAGTGGTCTCATCCCACTATGCGTGCCAAATTTGGTTGGGGGTTCTTTACTTGAAAGGGGCTTGAGTGTTTGTAGGAGAAGAATGGAGAAGAAGAAGAAACACAATTGCATGTGAAGCCTCTGTGTCTTGATTAGCATAAAATGTTACAATAGATTTGTCTAGAATAAAATAAAATTATATATGCATAGCAATCAAGCCAAAGAAGTACACACACAAGTACACAGAATATTAGAATTACTCGCCCACTCAACCTCTATGCCGGTCCGTCACCTTGTCCAATAGCTTGCCCTCATGCAATCCTTGCACTCAAGCTTCCAATAATGTTGAATGCTTGGTCACTTCTACAATTGACTTGTAACACCTCCTTGATACTTTGTCAGACCTTAGTTTCTCTCTATGCACTGTCTCTGCATACTTTGTCACATCCTTTGCACACTTTCTCTCTCTCTCTCTACACACTTTGCCTCTCTGCACATGGTTCAAGGGTGTCTCTTGCTCTCTCTTGCACTCTCTTGCCCTCCAAGCCTAGCATATGCTCTTTCTCCCTTAGCCTATCTTCAAGAATGCTCCTTTATGTTGTTTTGATTCCTCTTATATACATTGCTTCACTTCTCAACTACTTATCTATCTTGATACTTACTTTGTTGTCCAAAAAACCTTCCAATGTAAAGATCAATGATTCCCTACTTTTTGCTGTAGTGACTTTATGAAAAACAAAAAATTAAATGGGGGGCCACACATAAGCTCTTGTGTATCGTCTTCACTTCTTCTCTTTTCCTCTTTTGACTTTAGTTTCTCCAAAATGTGCACATAAGGAAGGGTTCACCTAGACCTTCCATAATATTTGAAAAGCCTAAAAAGCCCTTTTCACAACGTGCAATATTTAACTTTTCTTGCAAGACCATTGTCAACAACTATTTGTGCACTACATGTACACCCATGTCCTTAACCACTTGTGCACCACCTGTGCACCACTTTCCCAAGTCATCGCGTTGATTGGCTCAACACTTGGTCTTTCATATTCTTGTGAGGTGTAACACACATCCGAATATTGAAACTCTCCAAAATGGGTCAAGAGCAGTTCAAAGTTGAAAATCATCATGTCATCGACTTGTGTTGTTTTATCGATAACTAGGAAGACAAAATTAGAGCCAATAGGTGGTACTGATCCTTCCTCTACTATGGTTTTGTGTTGCTTCTTGCTTTGGTGCTATAATTTGTGGTGCTTGTACAGTGACTCTAGGAGTTGGAGTTGATTGGGGAGTCTAATTGTAAAGCAAAGAATGGAAATTATTTTTTATATATAATCTCTCTTTCCCTCTCTCCTCTCTCACACACGCACACAATCCTCCTAATCTCTTCATTTCCTTCTTCAAAATACAATAATGGTAGTTGTCTACATTCTTTCATGCCAAGACATCTTTGTTCATTTACTTTGACATGCAAGACCTAGATTAGCTTGTAAGAGCGTATGCAAACAAAATGTTCCTTTATGTATGGTTGGTTCGTAAACAGCTATGTTTAAGTCTATGGAAGCATGCTTGATTTCTATATGTTTCATCAAGAAGAGGATTTCAAATTCTAGATAGTTCATGATTAATAGCATCTTATGATTATGATAGAAGAGCCATTATCATATAGAAAATAGATTGCTTTATCCATAATATTGCATATAAGAGCTACATTGTGTGTTTCCAAGAACGTGTTGTACCCATCGGTTGTCAAGGATAAGTGTCATATCCATGTAGTCAATGAAACATGGGTTGCCCCTTTGTCTCTAAGGGCTCATGAGTATTCTTTCATATAAAATATGGTTTCCTTTATTTTCTTGAAATTTTAGTAATTGATCTACTCTTCTACTAGGCTCAAAATTTTGAACAAACAAATTATGTACCTGAAACTTCTTTTATCTTCCAATTTTCATGGGCTAATGTCAAATGTTGAATCTTGGATGTTCAGCTCAAAGTCAAAAGTGTTTACCACTTCACCATACATCCCAAACTTCTCTTCTTTTCTTTTGACTTTAGACAACTTGATTTCATTAAAAAAGTTATCTTCAATTATTATTATTATTATTATTTGTAAAGAGGAAGTTCGATCGAAGCTTAATCTCCCTTTGCTGAATTAATTGAAAAAACAACTATACAAGTGAACGAGAATAGTACCCATGGGACCCTCCATATCCTACAAAGTAGGGGTTAGATTGCCGAAAGATAATTTGTTTAACTGATTTTCAATATGCCGCGAGACAATACATTGGCCTAAGTTCACAACTGTTCTATCGTAAGAAGGGGTTGAACCCTCACTCCCACCTCAAGGGGCAAAAAGCCCAACCAGCTAGCTTAACACACACGGAATTTACTTTAGACAACTTGAATTCATTAAAAAGTTATCCTCCAAGAGATCATAAACCTTCTTCCATTTAGTTAAAATCCAATTTCATTTATTGTCTTTTTTCATGTTACCACAATCCATTTATCCTCTAATTTTGATTTTAGTTAACTTGATTTCATTGAAACGTTATCATATAAGAGTTCATAAGCAAGAGTTCATAAGCTTTCTTCCCTGCAGTTCAAATCCAGTTTCATTCATTGTCTTTTTTCATGCTACCCGTTGTAGCCATCTTCTTTATTTTTATGTCTTTACACAACTTGAATGTGTTAGAAATATGTGTACAAATTTACATGTGCGTACATATTGTTGACCTTGATCTGGTCTGGTTTACTCCTTCAAGATTACTCTCTATAGATACAGAATAACCTTAACATGCTCCAACTATTAACAAAACAAGATAAAATCATGCTCCAAATATTAACAAAACAAGATAAAATTTTAAATTTTATTCACACTCATAATTTCCTTTTTCAATCTCTTTTTATCCCCTCTTTGGTACCTCACCATGAGCTCACTTTTCTCCTCTTCTTCTTCTTCTCTCTTTTTTTCCACACCTCCTCCCTCCTCTCCCCATAGTCATACATGCCTTATGACATGCCTTGAGAAACATAAATTAGTCAAGATTGCCCCTCCACCCCTTGTCCATCCATACATGCCGAGGCACAAAAAAGAAAAAGAAAAAACGTGCATGCTCTCCTCCTTCTCTCCCTTTCTCTCCTCCCTTTCCCCTTGTCTTCTTGCTCATCCATGCCGTTGCTTCACGTGTGCACAAATAATGAAAAGTAAAAAATTAAGTGGTCAAAACTACCGTTAAAGGAGTCAAAATTAGGAATGCCACCAATTTTTTCCAAGTCTTTTTTGACCGTTGAATGCATTGGTATACATGGTTCTTACATAGTGAAGTTAAAGTTTTCTTTCCGTTAGATCTACAGAGAGAAAACTACACAGAAAACTACAAAGATCTACTTAGTGAAGTTAAAGTTTTCTCTCTGTTCTTACTTAGATCTACAGAGAACATTCCATTTGTGTGTGGGACAAGGGCAAGCCATAGCCAAGGTCCTTGTTAGATCTAAAGTTTTCTCTCTGTTAGATCTATAGAGACCATTTCATGTGTGTGTGGGACAAGGGCAAGCCATAGCCAAGGTCACACATTACGCAAGCCGATAGTTTTAGACTTACATCATCCTTTTCGGAAAACTTCAAGAGTGAAACTTCAAGTTGAGCTTCTAACGCCAAACCAATGGTCCCTCATTTTATCATGGACCAACCAATGTTCAACGTCCCTAGCTGGGAGTCCCAGCTCACTATTGGTTTTTCCAACTGTTCGTCCGTCTGATTTCTGTCTCGGTAAAAGTGGCAATTGTGTGTACGATTTTCAGTGCGGCTTTGAGGTGGCTGTCCATTATTTTGAGTCACTGTACTGGTCGATGCTGAGATGACTAGCTCCGAAGGTTAATCCATATATACTGGCCTAAGCCTAGCAATGAATGCCTAGTAGAGTCTGCTTGAGCAGGCTCCATGGCCTTCGCTTCAACATTTCTGCCTTCGTTTGCAGAGGTCAAGAAGGAATTCCGGGTTAGTTCGCACACACACGCGCGCGCACACACACAGAGAGAGAGATGGCAGTGTGCTTGTGTGTCCGGCCGGCTAGCTCAGCTTTACGTGAGGTCAGGTTCTGTATCGAGTCAGGAGTTGTCCTCTAATTTATTGGAGCTGATAGCGGGCCACAGATTCCGTTGTTCTCCTGGATCTTATTTGGATTTTAAAGTATGGACTTGAATGTAGCTTGTATCACTGTATTGACGCTTGGGAGTGGGACTCTGAGAGCTCTGCTAAGAGAAGTCTGTAATTTACCGGCAGAATCCAATGCATGCTTTGCCCGATATGCACCAGTTGAGTGCGGTAAAGGATCTTCTTAATCGATGCTGTTGCTTCAGTCACAGCCACTTGAAGGGTCATTTTTGCAAATGCTTTTTCTTATTTAGCCCGTCACATGTATATTGTTGCTATTTTAGAGTTGCGTACGGTTCTGATCATTACAGTGAATGCCATTCTATCGCGTTCAGTTGGGATGTTGACGCGATTTAATAGAAGAAGGAAAGAAAAAAAATCTCCTTTAACTCTCATAGTGCGTTGACTAGTGAGCATCAACTACATGCAAGGCTCACATATTTGATTTGCTGCAGATGTGGAGGGCTAATGTTTTTCGTGCTGTTATGAAAAACTTAGTTTCTATCGTAGACTTTTCTATATATATATATGGTAATTAAAAATTTATTGATATGATGGCGTTGATAAAACATATAATCCGACAATATCTCCACTTCGAGAAGTCTTACCATCTCGACCTTATGAGCCAAGGCGATAGACCCCTCGGGCTTCGTAGAAAGGGGCAAACCCCCCTTTGCACTCCCCTCATTAAGGTTCTATGGGGAAACTATGCGGTGCCACAACATGTTTATTTTTGCCTTGAATGGCAATGCAATGTCCATGGAAATTTATGCCCCTACCTAACTTAATGGCTCGGCTCACAAAGATTATATTACCATCAACGATCACACATAGACCTCATCTAACTTGAAGTTAGGGTTCCACATGTCCAAACGCTCACAATGGTTTTTCCTCATAATGAAGCCCTTACAACTTAGAGCATCAATTTGTGGTCTCTTGAGGGTGGAGTATTGAATATATCTAACACCCCCCTCAATGTCCACCATGCAGTGAACTACCTCCTTGGTCCAATGCCAAGCTTTGGAAAGTGTCGATGAAGTTGCTCTCTCCCAAGAGCCTTGGTGAAGATGTTTGGCCCATTTTCATGAGTTGGACAAATAACTTAACTCTATGACCTAGTCCTGGATCAAATCATGCACATAGTGAGACTGAATTTCTATGTGCTTGGTATCGGCATGGAAAACAGGATTCTTGGCGATGGCCATGCAACTTTGGTTGGCACATTTCAATCTTATACCATCCTTTCCTTGTATTCCTATGTGCCATAGGATCCTCCTCAACCGAACTGCCTCACATGTTGGAACACACGCTCCATTGTACTCAGCTTCAATAGAAGATAATGCTCCAATTGGTTTCTTCTTATTGATCCAAGAGAAAATCCCTGATCTTAAAGAAAAGCAATATCGAGAAACTGATTTTCTTGTATCAGTATCTCCTTCTCAATCTGAGTCACATTATCCAATCTCAGCCAGAGTATCCAACCAGAGATATCCTTCTTCATAGAGAATACCATAATCAATGGTTCCTTTCACATACTTGAGAATCTGCATGTTTGCCTTCCAATGAGTTTTTCAAGGCTTATTAGAGAACCTGTGTACTACTCTAACAACATAGGAGATATCAGATCTTCTATTGCACAACAAGATGAGACTTCCAATCAACTTCTTGTATATTCAAATATCCACTAGAGGTGAAGTATCTTCAATAGATAAGTTTGTGTTGACCTCCATAGGTATAGAAATCTCCTTGCAATCCTCCGTGTCGAATGCCTTCAAAATCTGTCTTGCATACTTTTGTTGAGAGATGAAAATCTTCCCTGGTTCCTTCCATACTTCATGGCCTAAGCATTAATGCATTAAGCCTAAGTTTGTCATTTCAAATTCTGAACTCAGGGCATCTTTTGTTTGTTGAAGAAGAGAATCATCATTTCCTATAATCACAAGATCATCTACCTAGAGTGCAATCACAATTGCCTTCCCTCCTCTCTTTAGAACATACAAGGTAGCATCAGAAGCACATCTTTTGAAACCTAGATCCAAGGGATACTCATCTATCAATCGGTACCATGCTTTACGGGCTTGTTTCATCCCGATTGGCCATCATTTATGCGCAACCACAACTAGTACCACTCAGATAGTAGTCATCCTTGCGGTCGGGGTAAATTATTCACAAAAGTCAATCCCTGCAACTTGTGAGTAGCAGTGTGCAACAAGTCTTGCTTTGTACTTTTCCAAAGTGCCATCAACCTTGTACTTTAGCTTCCAAACCTACTTTGTGCCAATGACTTTGTTCTTAGAGGGTCGATCCACTAGCTCCGAAGTTCCATTCTTCATGATATTGTCAGGAGCATATCTCCTCTGTCATAACAAACTCAAGCTCTGTTTTTGCTGTGTTGGTGGACTCCGTGCCCTTGCCACCTTTTGAAGAGTCATTCTTCTCTTGTGCCTTCTTGATGCGACACTCTTGAATTATATGGCCTTTCTTCTTGTAGTAGAAACACTCTCCCTTGAACTTCTTTTGTCTCCATCTTTGGAAGAATCTTATTTGCCTCCTTTGGCATTTGCTGTGAAATAGTGTCTTCTTTGTTGCAAATAATCCTTGCCTTGAGTTGAAGCTCTTTCTTCATGAGTAAGGCACTGGATTTTTCAAAAGTTAGAGGTTTAGGTCTGATTTGAGTATTAAGTTACATACCAAACCACCAAACTTTGGTGGACAAATTCAAAGACAACGTGGAATTAGCTCTTCGCTTGACTTTTGTACACCTTCTCTCGCCATTTGATCTTGTAGATTCTTTATGCGAGTGATAAACACCTCTGGAGTCTTCCCAATAACAAATTTTTGCTTCCAATTGACACTCCAAGTTTTGAATCAGTGTCTTATTACGAGTTTCATATTGATTTCTCAATATGTTCCATGCCTCACAAGTCGTATGTTAAATGAGAGTTAGAACATTATCCGTAGTAGTTGCAACTAGAGCACAGAGTGCATATGTGTATCTACATTTTCGAGCACGTTGAAGATAAGCATATGGAGGAATCATTCGA
Source organism: Ceratopteris richardii (assembly GCA_020310875.1). Classification (NCBI taxonomy): domain Eukaryota; kingdom Viridiplantae; phylum Streptophyta; class Polypodiopsida; order Polypodiales; family Pteridaceae; genus Ceratopteris; species Ceratopteris richardii. The sequence goes on from CM035430.1 coordinate 144,237,992, forward strand.
CTAGGATTATTTGGATGAATCATGTGTTTCTTGAGGCTCATGATCAATCCCAAGAATAGTCTCGAGAAGATCATATGAATCAAGAATAGAAGTGATTTAAACTTCCAGAGGGTGTAATTTGCACCATCAAGCTTACCTTCCGTGAAAGCTGGTGGTCATATCCGCAACATTGGGATGACTCGCATCATTGCTTCTCTTGCTTGTGCTCTACCTACTTCTGTTGTAGATATTGATGCACCACTTGACATCTCTCTTTTGTCGTTGAAACCTCTGCAATCTCTGCGTTTCTGCTTTCGCATCACTCAAAGCCTCCGTAGCTCTAATACCATGTAAGAAAAACAACACAACAGAATAAACAAGTAGACAGAGTGGAGATAAAGTACAATCACTATCTCATTTATATTGTAAATTATAATATGGATCATGATTTATCATTTTAAGTTTGTAGTCTATCTAGGTTTCTATCGTATATGAATGAAAGTTTAGAATTGTATTTTACTTGAATGTTGAAGTTCTATGATGTGTCACAAGGATCGCCACTCATCGATGTATTGGCAAGTATGTACAACATTTAAAGTAGATGTTTTATGTGTCTTTGACACTAAAATGTGTGTATGAGTGGAATAGGTATTTTGTAGACCTGAAGTACAAAAAAAAATCTCTCTTGATGAATAAAGACTTCAATTTTTTATATTCATTTTTCTAAACCTCTACAATTTAAACTATTTAAATCTTGATTTAAATGGTTCATATGAATTGCTAGCAAATCAAACTAACAACCAATATTTGGAGTTAGGTGGTGAAGAATAAACAGTGATAAACATATATAGGGAACAAGGTTGTTAGCAACGTTTTCGCAACGTCTAAGGTGTTAGTAACATAACAACGAGTTGCTCTAGACATTGCGAAAACGTTGCGAATGTTTCTTTTTTTGCTTTTCTTTTTTCAAGTTTTGGCACCTTAGGCTATTTATAGCTAATATATGATGATTTAGACACATATCAATATATATATATATATATATATATATATATATATATATATATATATATATATATATATATATATATATATATATATATATATATATATATATATATATATATATTATCAAGTGTACACTAGTCACTACCACTGGTGAGTATAGTATGTGGTTACTACTGACTAGTATGTACTATGTATACCATGCACACGTGACATGTCAAACTTGCCACTTCAAAGTTGAAAAGTTCAAAGTTCAAACTTATCATTCTAAACTCACATTGCACAAAAAATCATTGTCATTCTGAAATTTAAATTCACATTGCACATTTCACATTCAATCAATTAAAATTTAAAGATTTAGGTCATGACCAATCATCAATGTCCTAACTCCATCAAGATTCGAGATTCGAAACATGACAAATTCAATGAATTATGACAAGTCAATGACTCATAAATCATATATAAAATATGTCAAAGAGTTTGCTCAAAATTGTGTCACTATCATAAATAATACTGTGATACATCATACCACTAAATAGTCAAATAGTAAATTGTCAATAATCCTTTGAGTCACTATCATCATCATCATCCTCATCATCATCATAATGATCATAATCATCATTATCATCATCATCATGATGTGGTGCCCGACTAGTAGATGCTTCCATCCGACTAGTAGATGGGCCTAGTGCAGTACGTGCACTATGGACTAGCATGAGTCCGAGATGCCCTCGTATCATGCTATGGCACAAGGAGATCCTGATAAAGCATGTCATATAGATCAAGGTCCTTTGCCGCAATAGTAGGCATGTCATGGATCCTCTCAATGTCAAGGTCATCGACGTTGATCCGTCGCACCTTGGCTGAGTGGCCACCATGCTCCAATAAATGCAAGTTGCAGTGGCAATATACAAGCCACTCCAACCGCAGTGTAGATAGCCTATTCCTCTTCTTTGTGTGAAAGAGGGTCTATGTACTCCAATTCCTTTCACAGAGACTGACACTATTGTCCTGTGAAAGTATGCGAATGGCTAAGTGTCTCTGCATAATAAAAAGAAAAAAGAGAAATCTTTAATCAATTAAAGAGCTCATTAAAGAATAAGGCTCAAGAGGAATGAGTTCTTAGTTAATAGTGAGTATGAAGTCATGACTTACTAGCTGAGGCGTACCAGCACTGTATCTCTCCCACCATGTCACATACATCAATTGCATGCTTCTCAAGCATGGAGTATCTCTACTAAAAAGTCCTTATTCTGCAACTGAGTGAGTTGAATCTCTTGCTTCCCATGTAGCTCCACATCAGAAGCTCCATACAATCGATCTACATAGTCATTCCAAGCTTTCACAAGCTCCATATCCAATGACTTTTCTGCAGATCTCCATAAAAGGTACATTAGATTGGTTATTCCATATATAGGGCGATGGAACCAATCCCACCTCATCTTCCATACTCCTTTTATTTCCTCTATCCTATGGATAGAAAACAAATCAAGTTGGAAGCAAAACAATAAGAATGTTGAAAACTTGAATGCACATATGGCATGCCACACACGAATGTGACATACACAATGCACATATGTCATACACACATGCGACATAGTACATACTATATACATATTACATATACGATATATTATATTACATAAATTATAATACACATATATGTGACATATGTCATACACATAGTACATACACACATGAGTCATGACTCATGACACATGTGACATACACAAATGTCATATATGTGACATGTCATACACAATGCACATACAGATGGGACATGTCACATGACACACACAAATGTATTATGTGACATACATGTGACATATATGGTATACGATATGTCATGACTCATACACACATATGACATACATGTGACATATTACATACACATAGTGACATACACGGTGCACACATTAAAAAATAAAATATAGTTACCAAGTTCCAACTTACCTCTCCAATGTGAATAAGAACATCTTTGAATAGACTCTCTTACATGGTCCATGAACTCATACAAGTCCAAGCGTGCAATCTCTCTATGTGTTATGCGTATGAGTGAATATAAGGGCCGTAAAGCCCGCACTAATCCCTCCACATCCCTCCATAAACTATAATCGAAACATGTCCGTCGTACAAGCTTTGCCTTTGGACCAATATATCCATCTCAAGCTGTCCAATCACGTGATACAACTGTCTGCATCAATGCTTGCCTCACCCTTGCTGAACTCTCCATAACTATGCACATGTATGCGAATCTCATCTTGGAAGGATTCACCAAGTCAATATCATTGTAAGACTTAAATAAAGCAAGCAACTTTGACAAAGAGACCACTTTTAAGCAAGTGGTAGAAATTGTGTAAATCCATGGTATCTTCCCCACATCCTCTATCAACAAATCAATGCAATGGGCAGCACATGGTGTCCACACAATAAAGGGGAATTCTTCCTCCAAAAGCTTGCCCTTATCCACACGATTACTTCCATTGTTTGTGATCAATTGGACTACTTTTTCTGCACCAATGTCCATGATAGCTTGACGGATATGTTCATAAATGAACCGACATGTTTACATATAAAACAAAATGAATCATTAATCAATTGATAATTTATCTTGAAAGCTAGCACATTGCACATGCACATTGCACATGTACATGGCACATGCACATTGCATATGCACATGGCACATGCACATTGCATATCCACATGGCACATGCACATGTGACATTGCACATGTGACATGCCACATGCACATTGCACATGCAGTGTGCACATTGCATATGCACAAGTGACAATGGACATGCAGATGCCACATGGCACATGCATATGCACATGCACATTGCACAATCAATGATAAACTGAAATTTCAGAAATTAGAAATTAGAAGAGACTATAAATATTAAAGTGCAAAGTTCAAACTCACCTCTGATCGTAGTACCAACAAGTAATGCATCTATGGCTCGAAGGAACATGCTTCCTTTGCAACAATGCACCAAAATGTTGTACACATTCCTCTTTCTCATGTCCGTCAATCCGTCACACATGATTGTGCATCCATATTTTGCCCATGTCTCCTTCATGGGCTCAAGCTCTCTCTCTAATGCTTCCTTTGTTCTTTTGAGCTCTGTTGTCCTCAACTCTTCATAGGTAGGCCCTTGCCACCTAAACTCTAACAATGATACCTTTTCAATGGCATTTCTCCATGCTGGTGTCTGTGCAACATTAAAAGACAACCCACATTGTATAAAAGCCTTCATGATGGCTTGTGTGGCTTCTTGTTTACATTTTTTTTGCAAGCTAGTACATATAGAGGCTCCTCCGAAAGAGCCAAGTGGGTGCTCTTGATAATCGTGTTCTACTCTTGTACTTTTTCTTGGTTGCTCATGCTCTATGTCAATGTCTATGGGAGCCTCGTAAGCTTGAGATGCTTGAGTTTGGGGATCACATGAGCCATATGAACCGCTTGCATGTGATCTAGCTTGAGATTGTGAAGGTGTATTCTTTCTACCTTGGGATTTTTGAGCTACCCATTCCAATAGCTCTTCCTTGATAGCTTCGGGCATTGGCTCTTTGCAAGATGCAACCCCTATGCCACTAAATTTTGCAAGGTGTGCCTTGATTCTATCAGCTTCACCGGCTCCACTATAGCCACATAGCTTGCAAGTCCATCTCTCGCTAACCCTCGAGGCCATCTGGCCTTGTCTTGTGACATATTGCCAACAAGCTTCCTTTGCTTTGGGCATGGTAATAGGAGGGGATAAGAGAGCAAGGAAGCTTGGAGGGGATAGCTTAGGCCTTTTGGAGGGTCGTGTGAGTGCAAACTTATTGAAAGCTTTACCTCCCTTGGTCACCTCTCTCTTTTTTCTAGAGTCAACTACCGACGGAGCAGTTCTCGACTTGTTTTCTCAAAATGGCTTAATGAAATTGCCTCATTTGAGGCAAAAAGATTTGAGTTTTATCGCAATGCGTTGCGAACGTCACAAGGTTGCGTTGTGAACGTCACAACATTGCGACGTTGCATTGCGAATGCATCTCAACGCGTTGTGATGCAATACTGATAGGAAATAATGAACATGTGGATTCTAGCAAATGTGCAAAATGCTTCAAACTTCTATCTAAGAAGAG
>CM035430.1:144253097-144260597 GCA_020310875.1 Ceratopteris richardii
CAAAGATAGAGAGAGATTAGACAACATGTTCAAAGTGTTATGTAAGCCGCTGTATACTCACAGCATCATATATACAAATGTCAAATTACAATGTGGGAGTCAAAACCTCAACCACTCTATGTGAACAGAAATAGATGGAAGAGTGTATGACAAAATTTACAAGAATATTCAGATGTAGGGACAGAAATCTGAATATGTATGAGATGTATGACCTGATAGGTTGTAGAAGAGTGTTTATGAGTGACAGAAAGAGGAAAGATCAGTTTGAAACTGATATTCAGCAAACCCTAATCTGAGTTTAGGCTATGGAAGATCCTAAATCAGATGTGTGTATGAAAGATCACATACTTACAGAATTAGCATAGAATGCTATAGGACTCCTCTAGATATGGATGCCACCGTCTCCATGAGCTCCAAGTAGTACCTGTGTGCATAAAGAGAATATGTAACTGAATAGTTAACATAAGATGCAATCTTATGTTAAGCTCCATCCAATGTCTTTGAAGTACTCCATAATCTTTAGGTAGAAGACAATCTTCAAATACATTATGTAGATGGATGATCCACACTACCAAGCTGCTGATAAGTAAGTGTTCTCCATAAGCAAGAGTGTGAGCACACTCTTCTCCAAGAAGAACTCCATGGCTGCTCTTAATGTGCTTCAATAGCTGCACCATAGCTGCCCATATGTGCACCATGGCTCTCCATGTGTGCTTCAGCACAATAACCCTAAAACTCAGCAAGAGTTGGCGTTGGATGTCTTACAAAGTGATCAAGACCCTTCTTTTATAGCCTTCAAACCGTCAAGTGATAAAATTAAGCACAATTGCTGAATAAAGCTGAAAATTTACGTAAAAATCTAGGATCACAAGTTTTTAAAAAACTCGTTGCTTTCTTTAGCCATACTTTGCTTTAATTTAATATTATCGCCGAAGAGTTTTTTGACTAGCTTTTTGAGACCTTTGAACTCTTGATGAATGGACTGATGACATTTTTATGACTTGCAAGCTGAGAGCTACCAAATGAGTGAAGCTTTGTCATCCCAACCCTTTGTGCATGAGTTTCTGTCAATTCCTCTTCCTTAAGGTGTCTCTCATTATATGTGGCCTTTAAGTAAAATGGTTACTTCATGTGGATACACATACTTGCATAAGATTCAATCTGCAAAATACTTGTAAAGCTTGCCCTTTATGAGAGAAAATGATCTACTTTTAAAGAGAAGCTTTCTTTCTCTAAGGGTGACGGGTTGGGTGAAACCACTCTTGAGGTGAGAAATTGTACTATTTCCTCTTATTTCTGATGGTCAGAAATCTATAGAGTGCGCACACAAGAGATCGTGCTTGGTTTTGGTAAGGTGAATACGATGGCCAAACCTTCTCTTTTGATGGTGCTGGAATTCCTCTCTGCCTTTGTGAGTAGCCTTTGAAAAAGCTTTAGAAAGTTTCCATGCAAAAAGCTGCCCCCAATCGATTAGTGTTGAGGTGATCACTTCGGTAATTTATAACCAATATTATAGTGAGGAAGAACGACTATTTTCTGAGCTTTGTTCTTTTGGTGTATAATCTTGGGCTCATGAAGAATTTGTAAGTTTTAAGTACTTTGAATCAAGTTCTTGCTGTTTTCCAGTTTTGCATATTCTGCCATCTATTATGTGGCATGTGCATAAAATGGCCTCTCTAATACACCAGTTTTAGGTCAAGCTATTTGTTGATCAGGTTTTCCTGTTTCCTACCTCTGAAAATGTGGTTTCTTAGCACTATGTTGTCCATACAAGGCTTTTCTTGCAGCGAACAGTCTGGAGAGTCTGTTTCCATTACTTCTCTTAGAAGTTAAGATATATGCTTAGGAATTCTTATAGAGATGGACAGGTTATCGCCTGGTTCTGGTGTTGAATTGCTATGAAAATATTATGAATGAATAGGATTCTCCTTCATAGAGAATCTTCTCTCCAACTCGGCATTGATTGCTAAGTGACATATTGGTTTGATCAATTCCACATTTATATGGGTGGTCAGCTTTTCATTCCATGGCAGCTCTGGATTTGAATGCATGCCATATCCATCTCTTGAGATTCACATATTCATATCAGCATTACTTTTTCACTGCTGTCCAGTTACATCTTTTATATCTTTTTTTTCATGATTATGTCATTTTGGCTCATGGGCTTTGAGGAACCAACCAAAATATTCTTCTCTTTTCATGTCTGTAGATCTTTTAGGCATTTCTTTCAACCTTGTTTTTTTAAACATGCAATTTAGTAACTGGCCTTTAATAGCAATGTGCATAATCTTTTTCTCCATTACTTCACTAGACAGTCTTTAGCCGTTTAAGCTGATTCATTTGATAATGCAGACTACTTTTTCCTGTGCTAATGAACAACCAAGTCAGTGTGTTCTTGATCGGTCATATTTAAGTGCTTCGAAACATTCACTGTCAAGGTTAGAAATGCTCTTACATCCTCTGCTGGTGCTTGAGCTGTCAATCAACATTTTCAATAAATTTTAAATTTGTTTGTTGCAGAATAGTCTTCCAATCGGGTGGTCAGAATGAAGAAAATTCTTCAAAGAAGAAGGTGGCTAATCTTCATGTGCAACAAAATCAGATAATATCAATTCCTACCTATTCAAGTAGTTCAGGAGTAGCAAGACCTCTAAGCAAGTTTTTATCACAAAAAGCAGGAATGGAATCAGTACTGAACATAAATGCTTTGCAAAACCATGAATATATTGGCTCTAATATTTTTAGGTAAGGATCTTATCTTGAATGCTTGATTATTTAAGCCTATCTCAATGTAGGCATGAATTTCCTCATTGCTTGATAAAAATTGACATTTTCTAGCCCAATAAATTATAAAAATGATAGAAGTTCAATCCATTGGTATGTTTTCTAAAATTTATGTTCCAATTCCATCAAGTATTATGGCACTGTCAATAATTAATAATTTTTAATTTTTAATTTTATTTTGTCATTCGATATTTTTGGCTTAAGGTTTGTTCACATATGAGCAAAAAGATGCCTTTTAAAAACTGCTTATGCATAAGAACACTCGGCCCCACATTAAAATAGAATTGTTCATCAAAGTATCATGCTTGTAGTCTTCTATAGATGCCTAAACAATTCACTTAAATCTCCATTTTTTTGACAAAATATTATTAATTTCTTTCTTAAAGGGAAGTTTGATCTTGGGATCTACATCTTCCAAATAGCTTGAATTATTTGAAAGTACAAAGAAGGGCATAGTACCCATGGGACCCCCCAAGTCCCACACAAGCAAGGGTAGATACTAGAATGCTTAGCACTTCCTAGGAAAACTTGAAGGCCTCCTAAAGATAGGAACTTTTGGGGATAAAGGCCCTAAGGACTCTATTTTTGTATATTTTGACCCTTCCATGTGAAAGCTCTCTCTGAATATTTTTTGGACTCCAAATTGGGGAGTCATAGGCATTACGTTATTTTTATGACTTTTGATCATTGGCCATGTGTGAACATGTCCAAAGGACCTAAAAGTCACTTATGAATAAGACTTGGTCCCAACTCTCTCGTAATTTGATTGGGACTTCTTCAACTTCCACTTCTCCATCTTGTTCTCCAGATTTTTGCGCAGGTTTCTCTGTTTACTTTCTCTCTCCTCATGCAGTAGCCCACTTTCTTGGGGTTTGAAGCAATCGAGCACACCACCAAGTAGCTCTCTTCGGCTTATTTCCACTTGTATCAGAGCTTTGAGATGTTCCATCGAGACAAAGTTGCTCCAAATGATTTTCTACTTCAGCCTATGTTAAGTTGAAGGCTTTTTCTTGCATTTGGAAGAATTTCATTACGAAAAACCTTCATTTTTCAAGATAAAAGTGCTGTTTTTGGAGGATTACTTCAGCCCACTGCAAACCTGAAGCAAATATTGAGTTTTTCAAAGAGTTTCATCGCCGAGATGTGCTTCTTGTATTTCCACATATTATTTTCAGCAACCCCATTGCTGATTTTTTATTTAGAGGTCCTTTTGTTGCAAAAATTCTCTCTCATTTCAAGTGGAAGGACATGTATAAGGATTGTGAAAGTACATACTTATTGGAAACTTATTATAGCAAGCCATTTCTCTCATTTTACAGGTCATATTGCCCTAAAAATTGGGGCTTTTGTGAAAACAAGCACTCATTGACTCTCTTTTGTATGTGTGTATGTCTTTTGTGGTTGAAAAATAATAAATTTGTTGTTTTTGATGCAATTGCAACTTGTTGGATTTTTTTGAATTTTTTTGCAAAAAATTTCAATTTTTTTTGCAGGTTTTAATGGTCTTGTTTTACACGTTAGTTTTCTTTAGCGCAAAACCAATAGGTAGGAAACTTACCTAAGAAAGGAAAAGCGCTAAAGAAAATATTTCCCGTAATGGTAAACTTTAGCTCTTAAAAGGGAATGCGCTTAGCTTTGCCTAGGGAAAGGGCTAAAGGAGATGTGTTAACCTAAACTTAAGCGGCATGAAATAAAGAAGGCTTAAGTGTAGAAAACCATTAAGGTGAAGGTGAAGTGATTAAGGTTTAATTAATTAATTAATCATGTTAGGTCGGGAAGATCATTAAGATCTTGTTTAATATTACCATTATGGTCTTGCTTAAGCTATTACGTCGCTTAAGCCTTAATGGTTTTGTTTAGTCATTTCTCTACCTAGGATTTGGTACCATTAAGTAAAGGAGAGAAGACCTCGGCTTAATTTCTCAGCTATATTTTCATCACGTGATTGCGCACATGTGCACATGACGACCAGTGAATTTTATTTTTTTTGGTGAAATTTTGAAGCTCTCAGTGTGCATATATGGCTTCTACCTCCTCTGATCTCAAAAACTTGTTTGAGATCAAGAGATTTGAAGGTAGGGGTTTTGATTTGTGGAAAGATAGAGTGCCGAGCATCCTCTTTCTTGAAGATTGTGAAGGGGCTCTTGGGGAATTCAAGCATGAAGACATGACAGATGTAGCATGACGAACCTGGACAAGAAGGCCATCACTTATATAAAGATGGCTTTACCACATGAAATCTTAGTGGATCTCAAAGGCCTTACAAGCACTTTTGAGGTATGGAAGAAGCTGAAGGCCACCTATGAAAATGCCACGCCTGTAAATCAAGTGCATCTTATGCGTAAGCTAGTGTGTATGCAACTTGATGAGTCAAAAAGTGAAGCTGAGCACTTATCTACGTTTATAGGTACTCTCTGGTAGTTGCAAGACTCTCGATTACATTTGATGATAAGCTTAAGACCATCTTCTTGTCGATGACCTTACTTGATTCGTGGGAAATATTGGTCATTTCACTTTTGAATAACCCCAATCTTATCTTTGATGGTGTAAGGGGTTATTTTGAATGAGGAAATCAAGAGGAAAGAGAGTGGAGAGGATAGTGGTTAAACCAATGTGGTTAGAGGAAGAACAAAAAAGAAAAGTAGAAATGTACAGAGGAACATGAATAAAAGCAAAGGCAAGGCTGAAGTGACTTGTTACCAATGTGGTAGGAAAGGGTAAGATGTATGCTGTCCATAGCTAATCTTCCTCATGGATTTTGGGGAGAGGCTTTGAAAACTGCAGTTCATGTTTGCAATCGATCCCCTCATATGTCCTTAAAAGGTGGCATTCCGGAAGAGGTTTGAGTTGAGAGTCAAGTTAGATGCAAAGTCCATGAAAGGAATCTTCATGGATTAAAGAGATGAAGGTGAACTGGGTTACATGATTTGACTACCTCAACTCAAGAAGGTAATACACAGCCGGGATGTTGTATTTAATGAGGCAAGATTGCAAAAAAATGATTGTGCCTCTAAAAGTGACCATAAAAAGGTCAAATTTCAGAATGTTTAGCCACGTGTAAAATCTGATATGAACTCCTTGATGCAACTATATCTTTGGAAATGATTACTTCTTTTCAAGCTTGCCAGATTTTGACAATCAATAGATTCAGAAGTCCATGTTTCCTGGAGAAAAATTCTTGTCTAGTTTAGATATGCAGTTACATCATTAATCTCTGCCAAATTTTGCCTTTGAATTTCTCATTTCTTTGAGATTTCATGTTTCTCAAAATTTCTTTTTGTGTCTGAAGAAGATGATGTAATGCCTTGATTGTATTTAATGAGTTGTCTCATCCTTGACTGTATTTGACTGTTCTTCCTTTGCATTTTATTTGATGTGTTTAATGCCATATGTATCTGAAATGGGAGTTGGTTTATGAAGCTCAATGGGTAGGTGGTATTGTAGGCTGTACCCTTAAGGCAAACGGTCTATTTCAAGCTGTAGATTTTTGTAGCAACATATCAGATTACTTGTAGCAACATATCATATTAAAGTTAGTTTATTGTTAAAGAAGTTCTTTGGCAGTTGTCATTTACAAGACACACAATAGAGATGCTCTTGGTGCTCCAGCCTGCCATACCATGTTTAAGTAGAGTTCTCCAAAAATAGGTCCACAGGTTTCGCAAACGAGTGGCTCCTAAACCACTTGGTGACTTTGTTTCTCAACCACATTTAGCTTTACCTCTAAGCCATCCTTTTCAGGTGACGTTTCCTTCCCTTTAAGTCGAATTTTGTTTGCAAAAACGGTATTGGAAGGCGTAATAGAAGAATTCTGAATATGATGGCCTCATGTCCTTCCCTAAGGAAATCCCTTGGGAAGATAACTCAAAGTTTGGAAACCGTCACTGAATAGTACTCTCCCTCTCCCATCCAACATGTAGAGAACCACCAAGTTACGACCACCACCTTGCAATGAGATGAATGACCACCCAACCAAGTACCTCTTTATTTAGCTTTTCCAAAGGGAAGCAAGCCCATGCTAACCATCCAAGTGTCAAGCATGTAAGTACATGTGCTCCCAGTGTCCCTATTAACTTGAGTTGAATCTTCTCGAACCTTTGGCTTTGGCTTGAGTAAAATAATCTACTCCCCTGCTTCTTGTAGGGTTGGGGAGTTATGGACATTTACATTATTTGTGTGACTTCATTGAGCATGACTAAACATGTCCAAATGATCTAAAAGTTACTTATCAATAAAATTTTCTCTCAAAGTCACTTACTTGAATGTGACTTCTATGATTTCAACTTCTCCATCTTAGTCTCCAAATATTTGTGTAGCTTTCTCTCCCTACTTTCTTCTTCTCATGCAAGAGCTCACTCTTTTGGTGTTTGGTGCAATCGAGCACATTATTGTGTAGCTCTTTGATGGTTTCTTACAATTGGTATTAGAGTCTTGAGTTATGCTATCATGAGAGAGTTGTTGCAAATGTTTTTATACTCATTTTGTTGCATTTTGAAAAATTTCAGCACAAAGGTCATGCACTTTTTGTGATAGAAATGCCACATTTGAAGGATTACTTCATTGCACTAGAAAGCTGGAGCAAGACTCGAGGTTTTTGGAGATTTTCCACAAAAAATCTCTTCTATCATGCTTCTTTTCATTCCCATGTGTCATTTCCTACACCTTCACTACTTGATTTTCGTTTGCAGGTCCTTTATTGCAAGGATTTGCTCTTAT
>CM035430.1:144270597-144360597 GCA_020310875.1 Ceratopteris richardii
TCCGAAATGCGTTTCGGCCTCCTCAAATTTTTTTTTTTTGGGGCGGAGGGGGAAATGTGCTTTGCACTTACAAGAGCACATTTTAACTTTTAGTCTCAACTTTAATACGTTTTAACTTTTATTATATATATATACATATATATATATATATATATATATATATATATATATATATATATATATATATATATATGTATATGTATGTATATGTATATGTATATGTATATGTATATGTATATGTATATGTATATGTATATGTATATGTATATGTATATGTATATGTATATGTATATGTATATGTATATGTATATGTATATGTATATGTATATGTACATACATACATACATACATACATACATACATACATTCGTGTTTCCCGGTTTCCTCTGGAGACCGAAACCCCGTTTCTTCTGTTTCCGTAGCGTTTCCGTTTCTCGGTTTTCAAAACTCCTGTCAACAATGTTGATGAAGACTTGCCCCTCCAATGTGTGAGTTGAGGGAGGATTGCATGGTGTATCTCTAGTAAGAATCCCCCGAGCAATCGGTGATCTCTAGAGTCCATGATCTCTTGAAGGGTGGGCTGCTTTGTAACCAGTGTCTCGTATCTGCCTCTGATGTCATCATATGCTCTACATCTGCATACAAAGTGCTCGTCATCCTCCACCTCTACTCTGCATATCTTGCATATCCGCTCCTCTTTAGGAATGTTTGTGACTTTTCCCGTCTCAATCTCTATTCGGTGTGATGAGACCCTAAGCTGGCCAGTCGCTACCCCTAGAGCTATGAGGCATGTAAGTATCCATGTAGCGTGGTCGCGAGATGAAACCATCCCATAGGATATCTAAGAATTGGTTTTTTGTAGTACAGGGTAGATTTGGTTCGTCGAATCTATAGATTTTACGATTCTTCCGGTTTGGTACCATTCGGTTCTTCTGGTTCATCCGGTTCGCCGCTACACTTCCACTTTTTTTTTTTGGTTCGATTTGAATTACTCTAGGCCTCCCAATGGTCACCGAGTACCTTGAGCCCCTCGATTTACCCTATAAGCATATGCCTTTGCCCTTAGTAGACTTACCTTCATCCCATCGTGGCCCATGACCGGTCGCCCACCCTACACACACATAGAGAGAGAGAGAGAGAGAGAGAGAGAGAGAGAGAGAGAGAGAGAGAGAGAGAGAGAGAGAGAGAGAGAGAGAGAGAGAGAGAGAGAGAGAGAGAGAGAGAGAGAGAGAGAGAGAGAGAGAGAGAGAGAGAGAGAGAGTCATATTAACGTTTTCTGGAGGCCTAACTTGGCCTATGAGTCAAAAACCATGTACAAGTGTAGTAACCTTGTGTAGAAGATGAAATGAAATAAAAAGTATATCGCTACACAAAGCTATATAGGGTTGGAAAAGGCTGGGGAGACGTGGCTGTGACTTTGCAGATAGTGGCCACCTAATACATGGGGGATCCATAGTGTGAGTAAAACACCGTAGCTACTGGTGATGGGTGGAGGTGGGTTTAGTATGTGGTACATCGGTGGTGGTCTGAGTGCCTCCTAAAGGAAGACAACCCAGGGGGTGCTGGTACACCTATGCTCCATCATGTGGTTGTAGGCTGTCCCGATGCGCGAGATATCTCACGATATCTGCCCATGTGTGGTCGGCGCCGTGCTCTTTGTGCCGCTGCCTGGTGGAGCGTGAGCCCTATATATGGACCTCTCTGATGTAGCTCAGCTCGCTGAAAGAATTGGGCAATGGTATGCTGGATACTCACCCGTGGCTGATGTGTGGGCTGTAGTGACTGCTCTTGCCTCTCGTATGCAGCTCTGAGGAAGCGTCCCAAGCATCGCTGGTCTCCCATAGTCATGCACAACTCGAGTGACTCCTCTATCTGGAACCCTGCTCCTAGGTCTAAGTATGTTGGGCATCTGATAACAAAATGCTCCTCACTCTCTACCTCTGTCTCGCATACTGGGCACCACCTCTCCTCACGGGGGACTTCCCTAGACCGACCCCTCTCAATCTCGAGCTGATGTGATGAAACCCTTAGTTGCCCAATGAAGACTCGAAGGTGGTGGGGTAGGTATGTCTGCATGTATCTCGGAATCTCGATGAAGCGCTCGTCCGATATATGTAGAAAATACTCACGGAAATAGAGAATTCTTGGTGGCAATGTATCCCTAGGGCTCACCCATGTCCTCTATATGTATGTATGCCATATCTCCTGACGAATGACCCTATTGCTCTCTTGATGAGAGAGCGAGTAGGTGGGTGCATGTGAGTCGTACTGTGGTGGTGGTAGCCTGTCTATATCAAAGCCATGGTGGGCCAACCAATTTCGTGTCTATGCATACCATGAGGAGGTGTCGTCTGCTAATGCCATCACGTGATGCTTGGAAAGCACAATAAGCAATGCACTCTGTATTCATGCTCCGGAGTCTGTGTAATAGGCATACTGTATGGAATAGTGCCTCAACTAGCATCGGTGGTGCAGCGAGCTCTGCTCTAATGATATCATGTGGTACTGAAGGCTTGCTACGGATAAGTCTGGCAATCATGAGGATTTGTGGCCTCTCTAATGCTGTCCATACTGGTGTAGCTAATCCTGGTCCCCATATGGCTGCCCCATACATGAGTGATGGCGTAACCAAAGTGTTGAAGAGCCACCCCTTTGTGCGGGGCTCCTGAAAATATGCCTGGTGGCATTGTCTCTCCATCAAAGCTAGTGCTGCATACCCACGTGTGATGCCGTCACGGGCTTCCTGAGACATAGAGAAGACCCCTGGTGCTGCTGTAAATGTCACTCCGAGGTAAACATTTGATCCGACCACCTCAATCGGCCCACTTGCTGCTGTGAACAAACTATGTCTGCGTACCTGTGCTGATGTATGAAAGATCATGACCTTGGTTTTACCAAGGTTCACAGATAACCCTCTGTGTCTACAAAAGTCATCTAGGCCATGTAGATGATGCTGTAGACCTTCTGCAGACTCTGAAACCAGTACAATATCATCGGCGTATAAAAGAATATACAGTGGACCTGCGTACCTCAATGCCATCACCCCCATGCTTTTGTATGTAGTCCACTATCTCATCAATGTAGAGACCAAGGAGGGTGGGTGAAAGAGGGCATCCTTGCTTCACCCCGATAGTGCTAGCAAGTGGATGCGATAAGCCCCCCAGACATCTGACTCTACCAAATACTCTCTCATATAAGGTGCAGATCCCCCATATCATCTCCTCTCGAGCTCCGATCTCAAGTAGTCGTCTGAAGAGTCGTTCCTTGGGAACAGTGTCAAATGCTTTGTGGAAGTCCACAAAGCAACAATATAATCTCCTCTTCCTCACCCTTGCTTGGTCGATCAGGCATCTCAGAGTGAAGATGTGGTCAATGGTAGAGTAATCACGTCCGAAACCTGCCTGTCCTGGAGCCATGTTGCCCTTCCTCTCAGTGAGAGTACTCAACTCTGTCTCTAGTGTCCCCCCATATATCTTGGCCAATATAGGGCCAATCATGATCGTCCGGTATGTAGCTGGTTCCATAGTATCTCCTGATTAATGAATGGGCACTATAGTGTGCTAAGTCCATGAGTCAGGGAATCCTTCAACCAATGTGCGGTTGAAGAGGTGGGCAATGGGCGGTGCAAGGGTCGTGCCTTCGTAGATAAGGTGCTCTGCCTGTAAACCGAAATGGTCATGGGCCCTGCCATGCTATAGGTGGGCAATGACGCGTCCCGCCATAGTGGGTGTGAAGAAGTCAGAGGTAGTAGGACGTGAGCTCTGTGGTATGGGAATGGGGGGTTTGTCTTTGATCTCGTATAGGCTCCGTGCATAGCTGTGCCAAGCGCTCGGGTCTCGGATGGGTGTTTGTTGTCTCCTCTCTCTCAAATGTCACCATGCCACTACACTATCTCGACTCATGAGCAAATGATAAATATCCTAGTACTGTCTCTCCTCCCAATCTTGCCTTTTGCGGCGAGTAAGGCTCTGCATGCGACGTTGTGCTTGTGTGTGTAATATCCCCTCGATGCCCTAAAATCCATAGGTGCTTCCATAGCTCACGGCAATCTACATCATACCAGCGGTTCTAGGGCATGGAACCTTTGCGTGGAGGGTGTATATGTGTGCGGTGTGGGAAGCTGCAGAGAGCTGAGTCCTTTAGGATGGTGGTGAACTGGGATGTAAGTGTGTCCAAGGGTGAGAGTGGATCGAGGGAGAGTAGGCGGGTGTGTAAATGCTGTGCATAAACGTGTGAGAGCTCGTGTGTGAAGTGTATCGTGGTGTGTGTCTGAGTGGGAGAGGGAGGGTCTAATGGAAAAGGAGATGAGAGTGTGAATGTGATAAATTTATGGTGAGCACCAAGTAGGCGTCGTCCGTTACTAAGTGAGGGGATGAGTGAAGCCCCAGAGGTTGTACCTAAAATGTAGTCGATTGTGCTCTCACCTCCCCCGTGAGGGAAGCAAGTAAGTCTTCCCGAACTTGGCCAACGATTCATCCCGTTATATATAACGAGCTAATGTCGGCTTCCTAGCTCAAGTAGATGTCTGCCATACTCGGTGGTGTCCTGACCCATATCCGTCCATATTCTACTGGTGCTCATCTCATCTGGGTCTCTTGCCCTCATGAGATGTGGGTGATCCATGTCGTTTGCCTCACACTGATGTGACTGAGTGCGGCTATTGAAGTCCCCCAT
Source organism: Ceratopteris richardii (assembly GCA_020310875.1). Classification (NCBI taxonomy): domain Eukaryota; kingdom Viridiplantae; phylum Streptophyta; class Polypodiopsida; order Polypodiales; family Pteridaceae; genus Ceratopteris; species Ceratopteris richardii. The sequence goes on from CM035430.1 coordinate 144,275,272, forward strand.
AAGGAAGACTTCACCTAGTGTGCTCTAATGTAGTATCTCATCTAAAAGTGTTGTGTATGGTGAGTCTCTATCTCTGATCGGTCCTCCAAGATCCTATCCTGCATGTCGAGATCCGGTTGGAGGGAAGTAGCATACAACAATGTAAATCCAACTCCCCTGTGCTATCTCCATGCGAACCAACATGAACCAACATGTATCGTGCCTCCTCATCTCTTCCTATAATATGGATCCGACTCTGTATCTCTTGTCTAAATACGATGGCCACACCTTTTGACCCTCATGTTGTACTCTGTCTCGTCGTGGTCGTGAATGCAGATTCCCAATGAAAACCTGCAATGCGTGGTAGACCTCTCTCTGGGCTCTCGTGTGTCTCTGTGATGCATGCAAAGTCATGTGATGACAGGATCTCCGAGAGAGAGAGAGAGAGAGAGAGAGAGAGAGAGAGAGAGAGAGAGAGAGAGAGAGAGAGAGAGAGAGAGAGAGAGAGAGAGAGAGAGAGAGAGAGAGAGAGAGAGAGAGAGAGAGAGAGAGAGAGAGAGAGAGAGAGAGAGAATGAAAATATTATGTTTTGGAAATTGATTCCTAAATAATGAACAATGGTCCCAACCATTTTTCATAGCTATATCTTGTTCGTGCTTCCATCCATGAGGTAAACATTCATGCTCTAGACCTTTTCTTCATCTAAAAACCTGTATTTATGTAGGACACAGACAATCCAAGTGCAAGGAAGTGATAGATTTGAAGAAGAAACAAACTTCCAAATATTGGTCTATTTGTTTGCATGGAGGATTGAAAGTGTCATATTTTGGTAGAAAAAGAGATATGTTGTTACCCTTTACACTCACATTGTGTTATTTGTTATTTGTAAGTTTTAACATGCATAATATATAATATATATGTGTATTCTATATCTTAGATTCTTATGTATATATGTATTTGTAACGATGCACCTTTCGCACCTTACCTTCGGATACCATTCGGTCCTCGTACCTTACACGTACCGAACTGAACACACCGAACGCACCCGACTACCTTGTTGTAGTGTGATAGTCTCGATCCCATGTGTGGTGTGATCCATGTCTGACTAATGTAGAGCTGCCAAACACACACACACACGGGGGGAGAGAGAGAAAGAAAGAAAGAAAGAAAGAAAGAAAGTGTTTTTACGTCTATTAGGAGGCTGAACTCGGCCTATGAGACAAATCGATGTACATGGGTGTATCTTCTGTCTATCAGAGAAGATAAAAGTGCTGAAAAAGAAACTGGTAAAGCTGATACATATCTCCGTGAAATGCGTGTGGAGATACCCATGAAAGGGGGGGGGGTGTATGGAGTGCGATATCTATGGCAGTCTATATGCAAAGGGGTAGTACAACAAGCATGGGAATGCATCTGAAACGACTAACTAGCTCCATCCTGTGCTAATGGGCGGGTGTAAGATGTGATACATAGGTGGAGGTGGAGTCAGGGCCATCGTGATAGCTGCAACGGGATCAGCCATCATCTGGAATCGTCTCTCCTCCATGGCGCCATGGTGACGAGCTTGGATCTCTGCAATCTGATGTCGGTGATGTCTCGGGGCCCGATATCCTCTAGCACGGGGTCGTCTCCTAGCTCGAGCAGCCTGAGCCTGCTGAAGAGTCACCCCTCTCGGTGTGTGGGCTGAGGGGGGGAGGGCTGCAGCACGTCGTGGAATAAAGAACTCAGTGAGCTGACTCTGTCTCCCTCCTGTATGGGTTGCTACAGTAGGCTGGAGTAGGGAATCTCTGTGACTCTGTATCTCTAGTAGGAATCGCCCGAGCTGTCGCTGGTCTCTAGAGTCCATGATCTCTCGGAGGGTGGGCTTCCCTGTAAATAGAGTCCCGTATCTACCTCTGATGCCATCATATGCGCTACATCTGCATACAAAGTGCTCCTCATCCTCTATCTCTACTCTGCAAACCCTGCATATCCGCTCCTCTCTGGGAATGTCTTCAGCTCTGCCCGTCTCAATCTCTAGTCTATGTGATGAGACTCTCAACTGGCCAATCGCTACCCTCGAGCTATGAGGCATGTAAGTATCCATGTAACATGGCCGTCGGATGAAACCGTCTGCTAGGATGTCTAAGAATTGGTCTCGATAGTGCAATAGTCTCGATCCCATGTGCGGTGTGTGCCATGTCTGACTAATGTAGCGTTGCCAAAGATCCTGTCTCAACACAACATTCCTCTCATGACGGGAGAGGTGGATGTGAGGTGAGTCTGGGTCGTACTGAAAAGGCGGTAATCTGTCCATATCAAGCCCATGACTATCAAACCATACTCTAACTTGAGTGTACCAAGCTCTCTCATATCCTGACTCTGATATCTGTATAGATGCCTCAAAAGCTCTGCGTGTGAGTCTGTCTGTAGGGAGCTCCCTCATCCTCTGAATAAAGCAGATAGTATGGAATAGTGCATCTACTACCATGGGTGGTGCAGCTAGCTCTGCCCTGATGATGTCATGTGGTACCGACTGTTTCCCGCGAAATAGTCGCGAGATCATACGTACCTGGGGCCTCTCGATCGCACTCCACTGGGTGGCTGTGAGGCTTGGGGCCCAAACTGTCGCAGCATACATCATAGCTGGTCGGACTAGTGTGTCAAATAGCCACCCCTTCGTGCGGGGCTCCTGGAAGTGTGCCTGGTGACATCTCCGCTCTAACATGGCTAAAGCTGCATATGCTCGTGTGAGTCTATCGGTGGCTGCCTGTCTCATGCTGAAGGGGCCAGGTAAGCTCGTGAATGTGACTCCGAGGTAGACATAGGAAGTGACCACCTCAATCTGTCCACCGCCGACTGTGAATCCTGCTCCATTCCTCACCAAGGGGGAGGTGTGGAAGATCATGACCTTGGTCTTGCCAAGGTTTACTGTCAAGCCCTTCTGTGTACAAAACTCATCGAGGGCATCCAAGTGGCGCTGTAATCCATCGGGTGACTCTGAAATCAATGTCATCGGCATATAATAAAATGTGGACAGGTGTACCTGCGAGGTCTGCACCCTCTCCTCCAGCTTGGAGAATGTAGTCCTCAATCTCATCGATGTAGAGACCAAATAGAGTGGGAGAGAGCGGGCAGCCTTGCTTAACACCGATGGTGCTAGCAATGACCTCAGACATACCTCCTGGACACTGTACTCTCTCGGTCACCTGCTCATAGAGTGCATAGATGGCCCAAATCATCCCTGATGGTATTCCCAAGCTCTGAAGGCGTTGGAAGAGCCTCTCTCGTGGCACTGTATCGAAAGCTTTGCGGAAGTCCACAAAGCAGCAATATAGTCTCTTCTTCCGCACCCTTGCCCCATCAATGAGGCAGCGCAAAATGAAGATGTGATCAATAGTAGAGAAAGCTCGCCGAAAACCTGCCTGGCCTCGTGCTCGTAGCCCCTCAGTCTCTGCATATGAGCTGAGCTCTGCCTCAAGTATGGCACCGTATAGTTTGGCCATGGTGTGGCCAATCATGATGGTCCTGTAATTCCCTGGATCCAGGGTGTCGCCAGATTTGTGGATAGGCACAATGGTGTGCCTAGTCCACTCCTCTGGGAAGCCCTCCCCTATAGCCCGATTGAAGGCATGTGCAATCAACGGGGCTATAGTGGAGGATGCATATATGAGGTGCTCGCTCTGCAATCCCGTATGGTCTGTCGAACGTCCATGTCGCAGTCGTCCTATGGCCCTCTCAACCATCTTTGCTGTGAAGAGAGAAGAACTAGTGGGGCGAGGCTCAAGTGGCTGGGGAATGGGAGAGAGAGAGAGAGAGAGAGAGAGAGAGAGAGAGAGAGAGAGAGAGAGAGAGAGAGAGAGAGAGAGAGAGAGAGAGAGAGAGAGAGAGAGAGAGAGAGAGAGAGAGAGAGAGAGAGAGAGAGAGAGAGAGAGAGAGAGAGAGAGAGAGAGAGAGAGAGAGAGAGAGAGAGAGAGAGAGAGAGAGAGAGAGAGAGAGAGAGAGAAGAAGAAGAAAGAAAGACCTTTAATGTCTATTAGAGGCCAAAATCGGTCTATGAGACAAAACATATACATCAATATGATCCAATCCACTGTGATCGCAAAAGGAAAATAAAATGTGAGTACAAAATAGAGTGTAAAAAGAGCATAAAAGGAGTGGATAATAGCTTGCATCGAGGGTGTGGGGTGCTATAGGTATGCACTCTATATGCTCAACAGCTGAGATAGAAATATGATATGTATAGGGAGGGGAGGCTCGGTGGTGTCATATCCCTCTAGATGCTTGGAGTGGGTGTAGGATATAATGCATCGGTGGGTAAGGCATCGTGGCGAGCCTCAGAATGCTCTGCACGTCGAGATCGGAAGGGGTGCGCTTCTGACGTATCCGTATCTCCATGTCATGGCGTGCGTGAATTGCTTGAATCTCTCTCTGGTGGGGACATGCTCTTCGGACTGGGGGTCTCGATCGTCGGCACTTTCGTCTAAGCTCCTATGCTCTCTGTAATGTGACACCCCGTGTTGAGCTGGGTCCTCGGGAGGATGTGGATCTGAAAAAGATCTGTAATATGAGTCTGGGGGATCGGGTGTATCTCCATCTGCCGGAGAAGTGAGGCATGGCGGTGCTTGAGCTCTACTAGGAAACGACCTAGAGGGCCTTGGTCCTCCGTCTCCAATAAAGGCCTGATCTCTCTTGCCCCCTGAAGAGCTGTGGGTAGTGGTCTCTGATATCCTCATATTCTTGGCATCTACATGTGCAGTGCTCCTCGTCCTCCACCTCCTCTCGGCACATCCTGCATAATCTCTCGTCCTTGGTGGTATGCGTCGCTCGCCCAACCTCAATCTCGAGCTTGTATGATGATATTTTGAGCTGACCAATGGCCACTCTCTTTGCTGGTGCCATCTATGTATCCATGTATCGTGGTCTCTAAAATGAAACCATCTGTTGTCATTGTCAAGAAGTGCTCTCTGTAGTGTTGCCTCTTTGTGGGAAGAGGCTTCCGTGGTGCTATCCATGTCTCCCTGACGTGTATGTGTAGTAGGTGGTGACGGATGATCCTGTTCCTCTCCAAATGAGAGAGGGCAATGTAGGTAGGGGGGGAGGGGGGGAGAGAGGGAGAGAGAGAGAGAGAGAGAGAGAGAGAGAGAGAGAGAGAGAGAGAGAGAGAGAGAGAGAGAGAGAGAGAGAGAGAGAGAGAGAGAGAGAGAGAGAGAGAGAGAGAGAGAGAGAGAGAGAGAGAGAGAGAGAGAGAGAGAGAGAGAGAGAGAGAGAGAGAGAGAGAGAGAGAGAGAGAGAGAGAGAGAGAAAGAAAGAAAGTCATATTAACCTCTTCTGGAGGCCAAACTTGGCCTATGAGACAAAAACCATGTACAAGTGTAGTAACCTTGTGTAGAAGATAAAATGAAATAAAAAGTATATCGCTACACAAAGCTATATAGGGCTGGAAAAGGCTGGGGAGACGTGGCTCTGACTCTGCAGATAGTGGCCACCTAATACATGGGGGGATCCAAAATGTGAGTAAAACGCCCTAGCTACTGGTGATGGGTGGAGGTGGGTGTAGTATGTGGTACATCGGTGGTGGTCTGAGTGCCTCTTGAAGGAAGACAACCCAGGGGGTGGTGGTACGCCTATGCTCCATCATGTGGTCGTAGGCAATCCTGATGCGTGAGATATCCTCCTCATATAGTCGTGGTCGACGATATCCGCCCATGCGTGGTCGGCGCCGTACTCTCTGTGCTGCTGCCTGGTGTAGTGTGAGCCCTATAGATGGACCTCTCTGATGTAGCTCAACTCGCTGAAAGAACTGCGTAATGGTCTGCTGGGTACTCACCCGTGGCTGATGTATGGGCTGTAGTGACCGCTCTCGCCTCTCGTATGCTGCTGTGAGAAAGCGTCCCAAGCGTCTCTGGTCTCCCATAGTCATGCACAGCTGGAATGACTCCTCGAGCTGGAACTGTGCTCGTAGGTCTAAGTATGCTGGACATCTGATAACAAAATGCTCCTCACTCTCTACCTCTGTCTGGCATACTGGGCACCACCTCTCCTCACGGGGGACTCCCTTGGACCGACCCCTCTCAATCTCGAGCTGATGTGATGAAACCCGGAGCTTCCCAATGACGACTCGTAGGTGGTGGGGAAGGTAGGTCTGCATGTATCTCGGGATCTCGATGAAGCCCGTGCCCGATATATGTAGAAAATGCTCGCGGTAGTAGAGCATTTTCAGTGGCAATGTACCCCTAGGGCTCACCCATGTCCTCTGTATGTATGTATGCCATATCTCCTGATGAATGATCCTATTCCTCCCTTGATGAGAGAGCGAGTAGGTGGGTGCATGAGAGTCGTATTGTAGTGGTGGTAGCCTGTCTATGTCAAAGCCATGGTGGGCAAGCCAGTCTCGTGTCTGTGCATACCATGAGGAGGTGTCGCCTGCTAATGCCATATCACGTGATGCCTCGAAAGCACGATAAGCAATGCGCTCTGTATCCATGCTCCGAAGTCTGTGTAATAGGCATACTGTCTGGAATAGTGCCTCAATTGATGTGATGAAACCCGGAGCTTCCAAATGACGAATCGAAGGTGGTGGGGTAGGTATGTCTGCATGTATCTCGGAATCTCGATGAAGCCCTCGTCCGATACATGTAGAAAATGCTCATAGTAATAGAGCATTTTTGGTGGCAATGTATCCCTAGGGCTCACCCATGTCCTATGTATGTATGTATGCCATATCTCGTGACGAATGACCCTATTCCTCTCTTGATGACAGAGTGAGTAGGTGGGTGCTTGTGAGTCGTACTGTAGTGGTGGTAGCCTCTCTATGTCAAAGCCATGGTGGGCCAGCTAGTCTCGTGTCTGTGCATACCATGAGGAGGTGTCGCCTGCTAATGCCATATCACGTGATGCTTGGAAAGCACGATAGGCAATGCGGTCCGTATCCATGCTCCGGAGTTTGTGTAATAGGCACACTGTCTGGAATAGTGCGTCAACTAGCATCGGTGGTGCAGTGAGCTCTGCTCTAATGATATCATGTGGTATGGAAGGTTTGCTACGGATAAGTCTGGCAATCATGAGGATCTATGGCCTCTCTAATGCTGTCCATACTAATGTAGGCTGTAGCTAAGCCTGGTCCCCATATGGCTGCCCCATACATGACAGTTGGCTTAACCAAAGTGTCGAAGAGCCACCCCTTTGTGCGGGGCTCTTGAAAATATGCCTGGTGGCATTGTCTCTCCATCAAAGCTAATGCTGCATAGCCACGTGTGATGCAGTCACTAGCGGCTTGGGACAGAGAGAAGACCCGTGATGGTGCTGTAAATGTCACCCCTAAGTAAACATATGATCCGACCACCTCAATCGGTCCACCTGCTCCTGTGAACAAACTATGTCTGCGTACTTGTGTTGATGTATGAAAGATCATGACCTTGGTTTTACCAAGGTTCATAGATAACCCTCTATAACGGCAAAAGTCATCTAGGCCATGTAGATGATGCTGTAGACCTTGTGCAGACTCTGAAACCATTACAATATCATGAGCGTTTGAAAGAATATGGACCGTGGACCCACGTTGGACCCACGTACCTCAATGCCATCACCCCCTGCTGTTGTATGTAGTCCACTAGCTCATCAATGTAGAGACCAAAGAGGGTGGATGAAAGAGGGCATCCTTGCTTTACCCGGATAGTGCTAGCAAGTGGATGAGATAAGCCCCTCGGACATCTGACTCTACGAGGTACTCTCTCGTATAAGGCGTAGATCCCCCATATCATCTCCTCCGGAGTGCGGATATCAAGTAGTCGTTTGAAGAGTCGTTCCTTGGGAACAGTGTCAAGTGCTTTGCGGAAGTCCACCAAGCAACAATATAATCTCCTCTTCCTCACCGTTGCCTGGTCGATCAGGCATCTAAGAGTGAAGATGTGGTCAATGGTAGAGTAATCGCGTCTGAAACCTGCCTTTCGTGGAGCCTTGATACCCTTCCTCTCAGCGAGAGTACTCAACTCTCTCTCTAGTACCGCCCCATATAACTTGGCCAATATAGGGCCAATCATGACCGTCCATGTAGCTGGATCCATAGTATCACCTGACTTATGAATGGGCACTATGGTGTGCTAAGTCCATGAGTCAGGGAACCCTTCAACCAATGTAGGGTTGAAGAGGTGGGCAATGAGCGGTGTAAGGGTCATGCCTCCGTAGATGAGGTGCTCTGCCTGTAAGCCGACATGGTCATGGGCCCTTCCATGCTGTAGACGGGCAATAGCGCGTCCCACCATAGTGGGTGTGAAGAAGTCAGAGGTAGAAGGACGTGAGCTCTGTGGTTTGGCTGGTCTGAGATCTCGTATAGGCTCCGTGCATAGCTATGCCAAGTGCTTGGGTCTCGGATGGGTGTTTGCTGTCTCCTCTCTCCCAAATGTCGCCATGCCACTACATTGTCTCGACTCATGAGCAAATGATAAATATCCCAGTATTGTCTCTCCTCCCAATCTCGCCTTTTGCGGCGAGTAAGGCTCTGCATGGGATGCTATGCCTGTGTGTGTGTAATATTCCCTCTATGCTCTAAAATCCGTAGGTGCTTCCGTAGCTCACGGCAATCTGCATCATACCAGCAGTTCTAGGGCATGGAACCTCTGCGTGGAGGGTGTATATGTGTGCGGTGTGGGAAGCTGCAGAGAGTTGAGTCCTGTAGGATGGTGGTGAAATGTGATGTAAGTGTGTCTGAGGGTGAGAGTGGATTGAGGCAGAGTAGGCGGGTGTGTAAATGGTGTGCATAAATGTGTGAGAGCTCTTGTGTGAAGTGTATCGTGATGTGTGTCTGAGTGGGTGAGGGAGGGTCTAATGGAATAGGAGATGAGAGTGTGAATGTGATAAATGTATGGTCAGCACGAAGTGGGCGTTGTCCAATACTAATTGAGGGGATGAGTGAAGCTCCAGAGGTGGTACCTAAAATGTAGTCGACTGTGCTCTCACCTCCCCCGTGAGGGAAGCAAGTAAGTCCGCCCACACCTGGCCTACGATTCATCCCGTTATATATAAAGAGCTGATGTCTGCTGCCTAGCTCAAGTAGATGTCTGCCATACCCGGCGGCGTCCTGACCCATATCCGCCGATACTCTATTGGTGCTCATCTCATCCGTGTCTCTGGTCCTCATGAGATGTGGGTGATCCATGTCGTATGCCTCACACTGATGTGACTGAGTGAGGCCATTGAAGTCCCCCATAAGGAAGACTTCACCTAGCGTGTTGTAATGTAGTATCTCATTTGAAAGTGCTGTGTATGGTGAGTCTCTATCTCGGATCGGTCCCCCAAGATCCTCTCGTGCGTATCGAAATCCGCTTGGAGGGAAGTAGCATATAGCAATGTAAATCCAGCCTGTGCTATATCCATGCGAACCCACATGTATCGTACCTCCTCATCTCTTCCTATAATGTGGATCCGGCTTGTATCTCCTTGCTAAATACGATGGCCACACCTTCCGACCCTTGCGTTGTATTGTCTCGGCCTGGTCCTGAATGTAGATTCCCAATGAAAACTTGCAATGCGTGGTAGACCTCTCTTTGGGCTCTCGTGTGTCTCTGTGATGCACGCAAAGTCATGTGATGCCAAGATCTAGGATCTCCTCGAGTTTGTCTGGTCGTATCCAGAGTGCCCCATTGCAGTTCCACACCATTCCTTTGAGTGGTGTCTCCTGGTGTAGTGATGTCTCATAGGCCACGTGGCAATATTTGATAGGGAGTCCATCTATGAAGAGCTTACCATCACGGTAAGAGGCCTTCCTCCCCTCTCAATGTGCCTGGAGTATCTGTGGCATGCAAGCGCGTTGGTGTGCCACCTTCATCTGCGTGAGGTCCTCGTCCATGTAGAGGGCGCCGCCAGGTAGTCCAAGTAGTCCACGTAGTACTGATCGACGTCTAAAAAAGGCGGTCCATGCCTCCTCGGAGCTCATTTTAAGGATGAGTGCTCGCAAACGCGATGTATCCCTCCCAAGCCTCTATGCGCCTGTGAAGGGCATACTCTCATATCCAAGTCGACGGCAAATGTCAGTGGCGTCTACCTCTGGTGATGCCCCTTCGGGTAGGCCTGTAATCTGAATGTGAAGTCTTCGAGTGTGTCGAAGCCTCTCCTCCTCAAGTGTATCTTGGACTCGTGTGAGCTTTTCTTTCTACATGTCTTTCCTAACCTCCTTCTTAACCCTTTTGTGTACTACTTCCACCCACGACTCTCGAGTAGATTCTACCTACGTTTTGATTTCCTTCTTTATTTCTTCTTTGAGTGTCTCCACGTTGGAGATCTCCCCCTCTTCTTTCATGTGCTCATAAACTGCCCTCCAATCCTCTCGTTCTTCTCTGAGAGTCTTCACTTGTTCTTCGAGTCCTTTGACTTTATCCATTACTTCTTCTTCGAGTCCTTTGAACTTTTCCATCATTTTTCGTATCTCCATATTGAGGTTGCAGTCCGCTTCCTTTTTTCTTTGAGGGCTTTAGCGATAAGTTCATCCACTTCCCTCCGGTCCATGGGGGCCATTTCAGAGATTAGGTTTAGGGTTTCAGATTTTTTAGGCTAAGGGCTAGAGAGAGAGAGAGAGAGAGAGAGAGAGAGAGAGAGAGAGAGAGAGAGAGAGAGAGAGAGAGAGAGAGAGAGAGAGAGAGAGAGAGAGAGAGAGAGAGAGAGAGAGAGAGAGAGAGAGAGAGAGAGAGAGAGAGAGAGAGAGAGAGAGGTTGGGGTTTCTTAAGGTTTGGGATTAGGGTTAGATTTAGGGTTGAGTTCTGGAGTTAGGGTTAGGGTTCAGGTTCTAGGTTAGGGTTAGGGTTAGGGTTGGGGTTGCACTTAGTTTGGAGTTAGATTGGGGTTTGGGACTAGGTTTAGGGTTAAGTGTTTAGATTTGCGGGTTATGATTATGTTAGGGTTAGGTTTTCAGGAGGCTCAAGACGATGGTGGGAGCTCCAAGGTCACAGTGGGAGACTCAGGGCGACGGTGGTAGGTGGGAGTTGGGGGGCAAGGAGGTGGGGAAGATCTAGGGAGATGCTAACGGACAGGAAGAGGCCTGACGGCCGATCGGGGACAGGGGACAGAAGGCTTCGACAGGGCAGATGGGGCAGACGGATCTGACGAGCAGAGAGAGGGGGCCGTCGGTATGCTGCAGAGTTCCCGACTGGGCTGCGAAACCCTAAAGCAGCGGCCGGGGTGGAGTTGGCCACGAAACCCTAATGCAGAGGGGGGCTGCGGCAGCGAAACCCTAAATCAGAGGCTGCAGCAGGGCTGCATCAGGGCTGGACGGCAGAAAGAGAGCTGCGCTTGAAACCCTAATGCAGAGGGGGGCTGTGGCAGCAAAACCCTAAAACAGAGGCTGTGGGAGGGCTGCATCAGGGCTGGACAGCAAGCGCGCGTGCGCGCACACACACACACACACACACAGAGGGGGAGAGAGAGAGAGAGAGAGAGAGAGAGAGAGAGAGAGAGAGAGAGAGAGAGAGAGAGAGAGAGAGAGAGAGAGAGAGAGAGAGAGAGAGAGAGAGAGAGGGAGGGAGGGAGGGAGGGAGGGAGGGAGGGAGGGAGGGAGGGAGGGAGGGAGGGAGGGAGGGAGGGAGGGAGGGAGGGAGGGAGGGAGGGAGGGAGGGAGGGAGGGAGGGAGGGAGGGAGGGAGGGAGGGAGGGAGGGAGGGAGGGAGGGAGGGAGGGAGGGAGGGAGGGAGGGAGGGAGGGAGGGAGGGAGGGAGGGAGGGAGGGAGGGAGGGAGGGAGGGAGGGAGGGAGGGAGGGGGGGGGGGGGGGGGGGGGGGGGGGGAGGGAGGGAGGGAGGGAGGGAGGGAGGGAGGGAGGGAGGGAGGGAGGGAGGGAGGGAGGGAGAGAGAGAGAGAGAGAGAGAGAGAGAGAGAGAGAGAGAGAGAGAGAGAGAGAGGGGGGGGGGAGATGGGGGGAGGGGGAGGGGGAGGGGGAGGGAGAAAGAAAGAAAGAAAGAAAGACTTTTAACGTCTATTAGAGGCCAAAATCGGCCTATGAGACAAAACATATACATCAGTATGATCCAATCCACTGTGATCCCAAAAGGAAAATAAAGTGAGTACAAAACAGAGTATAAAAGGAGTGGATGATAATAGCTGGCGTCGAGGGTGTGGGATGCTATGGGCATGCACTCTATATGCTCAATAGATGAGATACAAATATGAATATGCCTAGGGAGGGGAGGCTCGGTGGTATCATAACCCTCTAAATGTCTGGACTGGTTGTAGGATACAATGCATCGGTGGGTAAGGCATCGTGGCGATCCGCAAAATGCTCTGCACATCGAGGTCGACGGGGGGGAGAGGGGGGGGGAGAGAGAGAGAGAGAGAGAGAGAGAGAGAGAGAGAGAGAGAGAGAGAGAGAGAGAGAGAGAGAGAGAGAGAGAGAGAGAGAGAGAGAGAGAGAGAGAGAGAGAGAGAGAGAGAGAGAGAGAGAGAGAGAGAGAGAGAGAGAGAGAGAGAGAGAGAGAGAGAGAGAGAGAGAGAGAGAGAGAGAGAGAGAGAGAGAGAGAGAGAGAGAGAGAGAGAGAGAGAGAGAGAGAGAGAGAGAGAGAGAGAGAGAGAGAGAGAGAGAGGTAGGGAGGGAGAGGGAGAGGGAGAGGGAGAGGGAGAGGGAGAGGGAGAGGGAGGAGGGAGAGGGAGAGGGAGAGGGAGAGGGAGAGGGAGAGGGAGAGGGAGAGGGAGAGGGAGTCTCTTAACTTTACATTGTTGAAACAAGGTGAAGTTCCTTGAGCAGAAGTTTGATAGAGGAATAATTAATGAAGAATTTCGGAGTCATGATGAATCTAGGTTACAAAGTGTACTTGAAAGTGTTTTGAGAATGATATTAGAGGCCGAAACACTGTCTTTAGTAGCATGTTTTACATATGGTTGAGTTTCTATATAAATGTTGTGAAAATGCCATTAAAAAATCTTGAGTTACTGCCTGGTAAGAAATCATACAATCTTTTTGGTGGTTATGTTGTTCTTCAGATGTACACTACCAAAGCTGGAGATTCTGAGTTTTGAAGTTGCTCCCATTGTGGATCTTTCAGTCATTGCCACTGAACAAGAGTGTATAGTGGAAATGCTATCATGCAAGGTGACCACCAACTTGGAAGCCTCTTGTGTCGGTATCATGTATTTATGTTCATATTGTCAGAAGATAGGTCAGTTTGATTCATTGTTCCTCTTGGATGAGATTTAAAACTAAACTTATTGGTACCAAAAATGGAACTAACCTTGTGAGATAGAAGGCTTTAACTTGAACTCATTAAATCTAAGAAAGTGTTTTTATGAAAAGGACACTTGTGCTAAAACATGATTGAGTAATAAGCAACTTGCTCTAATGGCTGGCCATTGTGTCCATCTGATCATCCACTTATGGCTGGTCCAAAAAGATCTGTGACCTGCCTTTGACTCTCTCTCTCTCTCTCTCTCTGTCTCTTCATGATGCTCACAGGATGTGGACCTTGCAGAGTACAGGAGATGTTTGCTTGAGTGGGTACATGGGCCAGCCATACTGAATAGCTCGAAGAAGCTTCCTACAGCATTTGGATTTACATGTTTCCCGCATTGACATGGAGCTAACAAGGTGGATTCTGTCATGGCTATGTCGGGTTTTGTCCCTACATTGAGGACTTTATTGGACTATGGGTGTATATCAGAAGTCTAGTCAGAATGTGAAATCTGAAACTCAGATGTTATAAAATAATTCTATTTGTTAGCCCACATAGAGAGATAATAGCAGACATAAGAGAATAAGCACACATGAACAAGACAACAAATCACACAATGCACAAAATATGGTCAAAACTCATATTATCTAATTCATGACAATACATGCACAAGATGATGATATGCTCCAAAACTAACTACAAAAAAGAACACAAGATACTCACAACCCATGAATACCAAAAAGAGCATGTGAAGAGATAGGCATGAAGAGGTTAGGGAAAGATCTCCAAAGCAACCTTTCACAAAAGTATGTGGAACCTCCAATAGTGTATGAGCATACACTTCTCCAAGCACTCCAAAACCTTCATGAGTAGTAGCTCTACTCCACCTCCAACTTCCAAGTGAGCATGTAAGAGATATAATATAAGGTCTCAAGAATGACTTTATCATGGTTGGAAAAAAGTCTCCACTCAAACCTCTTGGAATGATACATTATGTACCAAACACATATGATACTTGTCTACATGAAATATTTATGTTAAGGATCACATCCATTCTTTGAGGCCATACATACGTAGATACATAGTACATTGATCCATGCATATTGCATAGCTTCATACATAGTACATACAATGCATCATGTACATACATGTTACATATATTACAAAGATACACATGGTACATATATACAGAAAATGCACATACAATGTACATACTACTCACAAAGATAAAATATACATTACATATTTTATGCAAAGGCTTGTGATTTATCGATTTCCACTGCCACTTGGTTATCTTAGATGTACATAGAACATAAAAACTTATTAAAAAAAAAAACATAAAAATCATAAAACCATAAAAAAGAGACCTACACCTTATCCTAGCATGGAATTAGGACCCTCCATGAGATAGGACTGATACACTCATGGGTGAGCCCACTTTTGACCCCATAGAGACCATGAGTGTTAGGAAAGCACATTTAGAGAGCGCACTTCATGACATCTTGAAACACGTGCGTAGTTCCAAGAAAGAGGAAGTGACGCTTGAGATCAAGTTGCCAGGGATGGAGGTAGATGCTCCAGGCGAGCATCAAGCTCTAGAAGTCCCTAGAGATAGCATACTAGTTAGAGAAGCCCGATGGCAGCTTAAAGACCTTAAGCCGCCTAGATACCACGGCTCGACTAGTGCCAGGATTGTTGATGCCGTTGAGCAGTGGTCAAGTGGGAGCAGTGCTTCCGCTTATGCCATATCATGGACGATAGGCATAAGATTCAATAGGCCACTTATAACCTTATGGATGTCGCCCATAGGTGATGGCATAAGATAGAAGACAAGAAAGAGCTGAGGACTTTCGAACAGTTTAAAGTATTGTTCTACAATAATTTTGTACCACCTGATGAGAGGTCTAGAGCACTAGACACTTGGTTCTTCATGAGTCACTCAGAAGAACCAAACCGTTCAGGAGTATTCGGATAAGTACAGAGAGGTACTTTTAAAGTACCTGAAACTATCCCAGAGTTTCTCCAAGTCCACAAGTTAGTCTTGGGACTTAGAGAAACTATTAGAACTTTAGTGAGGAAGGAGAGGTCTCACTCCTTGGCACAAGCCATGGAGATGGCTTTAGTCTATGAGGATGGCCACATGGGCATAGGCTCCTAGGGTCAGAGGTCCTCATGGACTAAGATGAGTAGACCCTCTTCTTCATCTACTCCTGGTTTGATCAGTGCACAACCTCAGAAAGAGGCTAAGTAGGTGCACATCATCAAGACAGTTTCTGGAGGTAAAAGGAAAGTGTTTGCATTGGTTGAGAGGGAGTATAATAAGTCTATTCTTACCCCTCAGCAGAGAGAGAAGGCAATAAAAGAGGGGTTATGCTATGGGTGTCTAGGGAAGCACCTCTTCAAGGACTGTTCTAAGAAAAAGAAAATAGTAGCCACCATAGTTATTAATCCCACTCAGGCAGGAGTGATGGAGTTGAGGACTTTGGAGATTCCCCGTCTCTGATATCATCTTCCATAGTGGCCATGACGGTCAGGAAGACCAAGAAGTTGTTGGTTTGCCCATTCAAATCTAGTCTTATGAGGACATACTGGATTTCGAGATAGCTAGACTTGCACATTTCGATGTAGTCCGACTCCTAAGTAAGAAGTGGCATGCTAGGAAACGACTAGTTATTGACTTTGTATCGCATCTGTACCAGTTTGAGAGTGAGGGGAGGCGACTATTGATCCGTGGAGAGCTAGATCTCCAAGAGATGCGATTAGTAACTGCTACTAAGTTGCTCAAAATTGATTGTACGTATATTTATTTTTTGTATTTTGTGTATTCATCGTGTATTATGATTGATTCATGCAATCATGGAAACTCTAGTTAGAATGCTCAAGCACTTTCAGAGAAAGTGAGAGTAGAGTTTCAAGAGTTATTCTTGAAAGAATTACCATCAAGTCTGCCTCATTTTAGGAACATCAAGCATAGAATCGAATTGGTACCAAGAGAAAGTCCGATCGCTTGGCCACCATTTCGAATGAGTTTGTAGGAGGAGAATGAAGTCCGCAAGGTCTTGGACGAGTACCTATAGAAAGGGCTGATTAGACTCAGCTATTCGCCCTTTCGAGCACAAGTTCTTCTTATGAAGAAGAAAGTCGGATCTTATAGGATGTGCATCAACTATCGAGCACTCAATAAGATTACCATCAAGCACCGATATCCCATGCCCAGGATAGATGATCTTTTAGATGCTCTAGGTGGAGCCATTGTATATAGCAAAATAGATATAGATTTAAAGAGTGGCTACCATCAGATTTTGGGCATTATGAGTACTTAGTCATGCCATTTGGTTTGACTAATGCACCTGCTACTTTTATGATGTTAATGAATGATATTCTGCGACCATTCATTGGAAAGTGTATTGTGGATTTTGTTGATGATTTGCTTGTGTATAGTCTGTTCATGAGCATGAAAGTAATTTAAGATTGGTATTAAATAAGTTGAAAGAAAATAAGTTGTATGTGAATCCAGATAAGGCTCAATTGTTTCTTCATGAGATAAGAGTATTTAGGGCATGCGGTATCGGTCGATGGGGTCCAGATGGATCCTGAGAAGGTCTCAGGTATTCTAGCTTGGCCTACTCCCCATGATGAGGGGCAGTTATGTTCATTTCTAGGACTTTCTGGTTTCTATTAGAAATTCATCTCTTCTTATTCGTTGATAGGAGCACCTATGACGAACTTGCTTCAAGGCAAAGTTCCATTTGCATGGAAGCAAGAGCATCAAGAAAGTTTTAACACTCTGAAACAAGTTGTTTCAGAGGCTCCTATACTCAAAGTAGTAGATCCCCTGAAACCATTTGAGTTAGAGATAGATGCTAGTGGCATAGCCATAGGGGCAGTTTTGAGCCAAGATGGCAGGCCAATAGCTTTTAAAAGCAAGAAGTTAAGTAGTGCATAACCCAATTGGCAAGTGCATGAACATGAGCTGAATGCGGTGGTGCATGCTCTTAAAGTCTGGGGACACTATCTTTATGGTGCAGACTTTAACGTATACATAGATTACCATACACTATAGTACTTTTGTAGTCAGCCAGATCTTCGAGGTAGATAGGCTCGTTGGGCTGAGCTCATGTTACATATTATTAGAGCCATCAATGATGACTCTATCATAGGAGATGAGGTAGTTCTAGTTGTTTCTTCTCTTAACCGGGCAAACAAGTCTAGTCTGTATTCCAATTTCTCGAAGGAGAATAGAATAGTCAAACGAAAAGGAAAGGTTTGCATACCAGCTTCTCGGGATTTGAGAAGAAAAGTCATGCATGATAACCATGATGTTCCTTGCTTTGGGCATCTTGGTGTTGACAAAACAATACAACTTGTTAGAAGAACATTTTGGTGGCCTAGATTAGCCAGAGATGTCCACACTTATGTTCAACAATGCTTTATGTGTCAAGTCAACAAGGAAGAAAGGGTAAAGACGCGAGGTCTTTTGCATCCTTTACAGATTTCAGATCATAACTTGGACAGTGTATCCATGGACTTCATAGTCGGGTTATCGTAGACCCAAAGGAAGCAGGATACTATCCTAGTTGTGGTAGATAGATTGAGCAAGATGGCTCATTTCATACACTCCAAGGAGACGATAGAAGCTCCACAAGTAACGGAGTTGTTTATCCAGCATGTCTTTAGATTGCATGGGTTACCGACATCCATGACACTTCTGGAAGTGTCATGGAAAATGAGTAGTGGTGATGATCCTCAGACAGATGGTGAGATTGAGAGGGTCAAGCAGATTCTAGAGGACATGTTGAGGGCATATGTGTCTGAGAGGAAGAGAGATGGGGATAGTTACTTGCGATTAGTAGAGTTTTCTTATAACAATAGACCTCATAAGGTGACAAGAATGTCTCCTTTTGAGATGAACTATGGCATGAATCCCACTGCTCCCAGTACCATAGGAATGCCAAAGAAATGTCCTAGTGCTTCGGAGTTCTTAGCAAACCTCAAAGCAAATCTAGAAATAGTTAAAGCCAAGATGCAGCAAGCAGCTCATAGGGCAAAAGAGTATGCTCACATGAAGAGATCTTCTAGAGTCTTTGCGGAAGGAAATAGAGTTTTCCTTTAGGTGCCAGCTAGATCTACTTCACTATCCACAGGGAAGTGTAATAAGCTTTCACCAAGGTTTTGTGGACCTTGGAAGATTGTAAAGAAACTTAGTGATGTTGCATACCGATTAGAGCTTCCACCAGATTGCAAAGTCCATCCAGTGTTTCATGTCAGTAAACTTAGAAAGTATATTTCCACGGAGGATAATCTAATGGAGGGTATTGTTTCTTTGCAGGAAAGTGATAGCACATATCATTCTCGAGATAGGATACTAGATCGGAGACAGAAGCGGTTGAGAAACTGTCATCGAGGAGTATCTAGTAGCCTGGAGAGGATTACGGCTTACTGACTCTACTTGAGAATCAGAAGCTCTAGTTTGCAAGTACTTTCCCTCATTGATCATTGAGGACAATGATCTTTAGAAGGGGGAGAGAGTGTCAGACATTGGTCCATAAAGACCACTTCATGTGTGTGTGGAACAAGGGCTAGCCATAGCCAAGGTCCCAAGCTCATGTGATATCCTAAGGTATTCAATAGTAATGGGAATGAGTGTTCAATAATGGGAATGAGTGTTGCATGATGGCCACATGGCGGCACTAGACCATTCCAGATCATTACCATTTTGGATGCAAGAGGATATAATGGATGGGAGGAGAGTGGCACACACATCATTCATTAGTCTTTAGCCTTCTAATGCTTACACTATCCACACCTCTTCAAGGAATGATTGGAAAGAACATATTTTTTGTTTGTAATATATCTATTGATGATATTTCTTTGAGCTTTTTTATAGAAAAGATAGGTACACTTGAAGAAGAGACAAAGGAAGTTGAATATTGGATCTCTGTCGTACAAAGATTTCTTTGCAAATCCGATCAAGAAGAAGAAGATTGTGGAAGAAGCTTGAAGTTCTTCAAATCAATTCGACTCAAACATCAGACATAAGAGAATCTGCCTCGAGATCAGAAGACAATTTTTGTGCATAAGTTCTATGATCTCTAAAACAACAATTTCATATTTTGGCTACATCTTTGGACTTCAATACACAACAGAAGACTTGTACTTCAACACACCAGAGAGATTTATTCCACACCACAATTGTATTTTGAAGTGTTATGCAATTTTCCGTCTGCCGGAAAATTAGAATTAAGGGGAGATTTTAGCCTTTAGAACTTCATCGAAATTCTAGTTTTTACATTCTTAGGCTCGATTACACCATTCATTGTACATATTCATGAACATTTTGATTAGGTCAAAGGCGAAAGTCAATCTAGGTCAAAAACTCGGTCTATTATATACGGCAAGGCAGAAGTAAAAAGTAGTAGGTGCCTCCCATATTTTGTGGAAGTGTGTATGGTTGCTGAGGTGTGCCCGATAGTAACATAGGTTAGACGTATATATCCACATTCAAAGGCTGGAAGATAATTTATCATATTTTAAGATTTCGGAGAAGTTTAGTGTATGTGTTGAGCTTGAGGAAACTGATCTATCTGTGTTTCCATAGGGCAAATGTTTTTCTTCTTGAGAGGAATGAGATAACATTATCTGCAATCTCTGGCTGCCAATAAATAGTGAGCCTATGTTATTTTATCTTCTAGATATAGGGTATGGATGGATATCACATCCTCAAGTACCTCTATTGCTATGAGTTCCCTTGGAGATGGTTACTGTTGAAAAGGATAGGCATGTTGATTATCATGATGCTTAAAGCATAGAAGATAACAATGACACATGATGCAATGAGATTGTGATGTAATATCTTTGAACGGTTGGTTTCATTGCCTACATCCGTTGATGCAATTTCCGCTCCATTTCTGAGGTAGTTCTTGACTCATGATTCTGGCAGCAGTCAATTGTCAATAATAGTAGCTACTTTTACATGTTTACAACTATTCATAATCTGATTACTTCCAGATTTGAACTGTGAATGTAGTTGAGGGATACAGCAAATAGGCACTATGTTGCTGCTTATATGTTTCAAAATCGTTCTTAATATCATAACATTTGTGCTACTTTCTTGCTTTCTAATTTTTTTGAGTTTGTAATGGAAGTTATCATTTTACTGTTAATAATAAAGTAGAGTCCTGTGTGGAAAAAAACTTGAGCGATGATTATGGTTGACAATCTCTGTATCACCACTGAAATGGTTGCATCGTCATGATACATATTTGTCAAAGCCTGAGGACAGTGAAGAATTAAGAGTGTAATAGTTGTGCATGTTTTGCAAGGCAGCTTTTGCATAATTTTAGGTTCATAATCTCCCTATGGATAACTTTGTTTTAAGCTACTTCACAAGCTTCACGTGCTGCTCTGGAAACATTTCCTTGAGTCTCATGTTCATTGGAATTGTAGTTGTTTCCTTTACATTATTATACATAAAGATGTCATGTCTACTACTTTTCTAGTTTTTCGGTCTTATCTGATTTCATTCCTTTTGTAAGTCCTTGATACAGTTTATTAATTGAATCATGTTCTCATGACTATGGCAGTTTCAAGGATCTGATCTTGTTGAAAGCCAGAATGAGCGATTTTCAGGTACTATTTATCAAAGTAATTATCTCGCATTGATTAAAAGATTCTCAGGGCAGTTCTGCGGTTCATGGTTTTTTGATTTCTATGTGTATGCAAATTCTTTACCTTATGCCGCTCATCATTTTTTAGAAACCTAACATATTGTGCATCTTTGAATGTTCCTTCAGTAACCATGCAAAAAATGTAGATTTTCAGTTACACGCTTGTTGCATTGTACCTTACTATCTTTAAAATTATTGAGTTCTCAGACAATCTCTATCTTGTGTCAACTATTAATGTGTGAATAGGTAAACAAAGTTTGGAACAAAAGATAAATAATAATACAGTTAAAGAAAGCTATTCTTTCTCATATCTTAATCCTAAAAAAGTAGGTGACTTTATCCACCTAACAAAAAACTTCTTAGTTTTGGAAGCCTCATATCATGAACATCTCTTATGCCTGATCTTTCTATCTAAGTGATTCACATTTAACACTCATCTTTATTATAAGCATACATATTACGTTCATCCATCAGCACTGTCATGTATGTGTATAGCACTCCTTCACCAAACTCCAAGCATATCACCAGGAGTGTGTGTGTGGCATGTTCAACACCTCTTCCAAGAGGTGTAGAAGCAATCCTCAAGATGTTCCACACCAAGAGCAGCAACACACCAGGATTGTAGAAGTATATGAGTTAATGATATGATCATAAAGCTGTCTAAACCAGACCTTAAATAGACTATTGGAGTGGAAGCTTTTCTTAAAAAAGCTACCAAAATCAGTTTTACCAGGGGATTTTTTCTAATGTCACTAATTGTGGCATTAACCTTGCTGATGTGGCAGCAATATCAGACGAAAGTGTTTTTAACCATGGGATTGGCTGCATTTTTAACTTTAAATCAGGCTGTGACATGTGTCGAAAAGCTTGCGTATCTGAGTGTAAAATTGGAAAATTAAGGTTTACTTTTTGAGGGTTTATATGTCGTTGGATGGGTAAGTGATTGTATATGGTTGGAAAGCTCTACTTGAGTACTTGAAAAATAAATGATTATCTCACATACCATTTTTTGACCATTTTGATCATTTCTGAGGATTGTATGACTTTTATACCTTTCCTAATCTTAAGAATATTGATCATGAATATATACAATGAATGGTAAGTGAAGTCTCAAAATAATACAAATTAGAATTTTAATGAAGCCTAAACTTTAAGTTCTAACAATTTCCTCCTAAATTAAGTTGGGTAGGAGAGGAAATAAATATCTTTCTTCTTCCTTAAAGTTTTAACATTTTCCTCCTAAATTAATTTGGGTAGGAGAGGAAATGTAAATCATTGCAAATATCTTTCTTTTTCTATCTTCTCTTTCTAACAAACTTTCTAAGTGGAATAAATCTCTCCACAAGTAGATACTTCAATGTTACTTGAAGTACGGTCTTCTTTTGCAATCCTAAGTCCAAAGATGTAGCCAAAATATAAACATGTTCGATAGATCGGAGGACTGTTGCATATGAATGTCTTCTCAACTTGATGTAGATTCTCTTTTCACTAATGACATGCTAATAGGAGTTCTCCATCATCATCTCAAGAATCCAAAAGAGCATTACCAACAGCAATATCCATGCTAGAGTACGTATATCAAAAGAATTCACTAATTGCACGTAAAGATTCTCGAAGGACAAGAGGTAAGGCTAGTTGTGGTGCAAATAGAAGCATTTTGCGTAACCTTGACCAAAATCAAGTACTAGGGAAGCACAACAAGAGCAAGGTTAAGAGAGTGTATACAAAAGCTCTAGAATTTGAAATTTATCATAAATTGAGCAGACATCAGATATCATATCTTTCACCTCAAAACAAACACTTCTTTTGAGTGTGTTGACTCTGCTCAACACTGAAGAGAACAAGTGAGGGTAAGGGATAGCATGAAGAGCCTCAAGTTAGATCTCCAAAGCAACCTCTTTCACAAGAGTAGACAAAGCTCGAAGTGTATAAGCATTCAATCTTCCATGAGCACCTTGATGTATATGTGTAGCACTCCTCCATCCAGCTCCAAGCATAACACTGAGAGTGTGTGTTTGACATGTCCAACACCTTCACCATGAGTGTAGATGCATTCCTCAAGATGTTCCATGCCAAGAGAACCAACACACCAAGGGTGTAGAAGTAGATGAGTTGATGAGATGATCATAAAGCTTTCTACACCAGCCCTTTAGTAAACTATTCTAGTGGCAACTTGGAAAAGCTATGAAAATCAGTTTTAGTGTGGGATTTTGTTGCGCCACTAATTTGGGTGTTGATCTTGCTGATGTGGCAGTCTTATTAGGCGAAAGTTTTCGTAGCCATTCAATTGGCTGAAAATTTTCAAGTTTAAATCAGATTTTGATGTGTGAAATCTGAAATTAGGGTTTTTTTTGAAATCTGAAGTCAGATTGTGACATGTGCTTTTGTATGTAAAACCAGAAAATTAGGGTTTACTTTTTGAGGGTTTATATGTTGCTGAATGGATAAGTGCTGATATGATTGAAAAGCTTGCTTTGAGTACTTCAAGAATATGTGATTATCTCACATACCATTTTTTTACCATTTTGACCATTTTGACCATTTTGACCATTTTGACCATTTCTAGGAAATAGTATATCTTCCCTAATCTAAGAATATTGTTTGTGAATGTATACAATCAGTGATAAGTGAAGCCCTAAAATACTACAAATTGTAATTTGAGTGATGCCAAAACCTAAATTCTAACAAATATGTGCTCAATAACAGGTTGATCCCGGACGCAAATATGCATTCCATGACAAGTTGGTTGGCCATGGGGTTGACATCATGATGATGGCCACTTGGCAAGATCCTCTGGCAAGACTTGAGGTTTGTTAGAAAATCATGAATAATGTGTCAAATGGCAACCTTCCACTAGGGGAAGCCCTACTCTAGGTCTTCATCATATATAGAGTTTGCACAAATTCTGCATAGAAATGGTTACAATTTATGAAGGTCAAAATGAAAGCCCTAATTTTGCTGAACACATCGAAATATCTTGTGAGGACATCATCAATAATCCAACAATCCATACAATAGACACGTGGCATATAAAAAACTTATGTAAGGTTATTCTAGAGTTTGCAAAAAGTTAGGAAAAAAGAAGATTTCAGAGCATGATTTGAGCTATAAAAGGACATGTGGAGGGACATAGCAGCACTCATGGATGCTCTCTTCATGTGCGTGAGGTGTGGTCTTGGTCTTAAGGTGGGATGTTCATCAACTTCAAGGTGTGGAGTCATATACTTCTTGTGAAGAAGAGCATATTCAGCCTTTGGAGATAAAGACTTATTGGACAGCTAGTAATCATTAGCTTGTACATCAAGTGTATCTTCTATGCTATCTTGTAACTTCTATCTTGCAATATAATGATAGTTTTGGAGCATGGCTCCTTTCATCTCTCTAATGTACTGTCATAGTTACCGGAAACGCCGTTTCCGGAGGTTGGAAACGGCACGGGCGTTTCGGCGATCCGTTTCCTCCCGGAAACGCGTTTCCGGTCGACTTTTTTTTTTGCCCTTCTTTTGTCGATTTTTGACCCACCTGACCCCTTGCGAACTTACTTTGCTCTTCCGACTTGCTCGAACACTGCCTGCAGCCTGAGTCCCGACTCTCAAGCTTGTTGTTTTGCTCATTCTCAACTTGAAGGCTCAAGCTATAGCCTACCAGCCAACAGCCCCAACGCTCAAGCTTCAAGCCCTCGGACACACAGAAGCGTGTAAGTATATACTATAAATACATGTTGATGTGTGAGTCGTGACATGTGTGTAAACTGCTAGAAGCTTATAAGTTATAAAAGAGAGCAATTTGCATATAATTTTTAAGTGTGTGTGTGTTAGACTTTAGTGTATGTGTACAGTGTATGTGCCATGGCCCATGTGTGCATGTGTGTCATATGTTTATGTATAATGTGACATGTGTGCAATGTGCATTGCAATTTGCATGTGTCACGTGTGTAATTACTAATTACACTTATATGAATAATGAAATGTGTGTGTAGTATGTCAGACATGTGTCACATATGCATGTGTGTCATATCAATATGTTTATGTATAATGTGACATGTGTGCAATGTGCATGTGTGCAATGTGCATATGTGCATATGTGCAATGTGAATGTGTACAATGTGCATGTGTGTGTGCATTGCAATTTGCATGTGTGTAATTACTAATTACTAATTACTAATATGAAATGTGTGTCTTATGTGATATGTGTCATGTGTGCATGTGTGTGTCATATGTTTATGTCTAATGTGACATGTGTGCAATGTGCATATGTGTGTGCATTGCAATTTGCATGTGTGTAATTACTAAATTGAAGTTTTGTATTTCTGAATTTCAGATATTATAATCAGCATTGACCATGGCTCCTGATCCATACTGGAGATATGTTCAAAAAATTGGATCATATTCAGGAGGAGGTAGTTCTAGAAGATGGAAGTGTTCTTTTTGTGGATATGAGAAGACCGGATCAGTCACGAGGGTGAAAGACCACCTTGCAAAAGTGGTATGCAAAGACATTGCACCTTGCATGGCTGTCCCAGATGATGATGTCTTTGCTGCTCTCCAAGGATGGAGAAAGATGAGACTAGGAATCCATGAGTCTACGGATCGTGATGTGTCCCAAGAAGTAGGGGACTCTATGCCATCCACAATGCCTTGTACCTCTAATGTTTCTATGACAAAAAGACAGCGTAGTGAAGAGGGAACTAGTGAAGGACGAAGTGCCATACAGACTCCTTTGCCAAAGGGTCTAAATGTATGTAAGAAAGGATCACTTGGGGCAGCTAGCTTAAAAGCTAGTATGCAAAAAGTGCATATAAAAGAGGCAACAAAGAAAATGAGACGATTATTCATACGATGTGCCATTCCTTTTAATGTTGCAAGGACCACACAATGGAAGAGATTTGTCAAAGCCACATCCCGCATTGGCTATGAGTGGGAGGGTCCATTGGGGTAAACCCTTCGCACTACAAAATTGAAAAGAGAAAAAGCATGCATTATGGGACAACTTGATTACTTGCAAGATGCATGGAAAAAATATGGATGCAACATTTTATGTGATGGATGGTCAGACATCCGAAAAAGAACCGTATATAATGTTCTTATCTCTTCATGCATGGGAACAATGTTTTGGAGAGCTATTGGTGCTTCTGCTGGTCTCACTGTCACAACTAATATTTAATTGTAAATTCCATACTTTCATTCTTTTATGTATCTTGTATCATGTGACATGTCACATGTATGAATCGTGATGTGGTAACTTCATACTTTGGTATTTTACAGGTGCATTTTTATACACCCACATAAAAAAGGTGATTGAGGAGATTGGACCAGAAAATGTGGTCCAAGTGATTACAAATAATGGGAGTAATTGTGTCTCTATGGGGAACATTTTGCAGGATGAGTACAAAAAAATCGTTTGGACCCCATGTGCATCACATTGTCTAGATCTTCTCATGGAAGATATAGGCAAAATTGAGTGGGTATGTGTCATCTTCAAACGGGCAAAGAGTATTGTGAAGATGGTTACCAAAAGACCAAAGGTTCTTTTTATGTATAGTGCTAATAGTACTTTGGAGATTTTGAAGCCATCCGCAACACGATTTGCATATATGTTCATTGTCTTGGAGCGTCTTATTCGTGTACGTCCCAATTTGATACGTACCATCAGTTCTGAGGAGTGGATAAGATGGGATAAGAGCACCACACCAAAATTCATGGATTTTAGAAGAAACATTTTAGATGCAGATTGGTGGCTTAGTGCAGAAGCTTTGGTAAAGACATTGCAACCCATCTACATAGTATTACGCATTACAGATATGCAAGAGAGTACTCTTGGACTCTTATATGAGCATATGGATAAAATAGGAGAGTCCTTGAGTAAGAACACATACTTGGCTCCTGAGAAGTAAGTTCTAACTTCTTAATTTGTAAATTTTAACTTGCTTAAAGCCTTTTATTTGAATTTGATCCATCATTCATGAATGGAGATTTATTTGATTTTTTCCTCTAATAAGGATTTCTTGTTGCATTATGAATTTTGCAGGATAGAGAGTATTCGAGATGTGTGGAATGCACGTTGAAATTGGTTCCATAAACCAATTCATGTAGTGGCACATATATTGCATCCTCTATGGCGTGGTCCTCATCAGCTTGGAAACGATGAGTTGGATAGTAGTTTTGAGGAGTATGTTGAGCGTTGGACAGGTATTATGAATCATAATTTATGAATCATAATTTATGAATGAATCATGATTCATGATTATTGACTTTTTATTTATGGATAATGAATCATGATAGATGGGGATATCGACATGCAAACTCGCATTGAGGATGAGATGCTGGTGTATAGAAACCATCGTGGCAAATTTGGAAAGGCCACTGCACTTTTACGCGAGTCTCAGTTGAGACCGGTTTCGTGGTGGGAAAAATATGGTGATAAAACACCTATTTTGGTAATGGTCTTGTTTCCTTAGTGTCAACTATCAACTTACCATTTTAATATTTTCAAATTTTAATTCTTCATGAAGTGCATGACCTTGTGAAAGGAATTGGAGTACATGGTCCCTCTTTCATACAAAAAAGAGAAACAAACTCACTGCACGACAGCTTGAGGATTTGGTGTTTTGCAATGAAAATTTGGCATTGTTGGAAAAAAAATCCCATTCTCCTGATCCTATGGAGGTCAATGTTGATACAATCAACCTTGATCAGACACTTAGTGCAAGAGAGCAAGGATTACGACCACCATATGCTAGAGAGATGACTCTCCTCCCAACCAAATGCCTCTATATATAGCTCTCTCCAGGGGACTGCCTTCTTGGGCAGGTGGATACTAACCATCCAAGTGTCAGCCATGTAACTACATGTGCACCAAGTGTCCCAGTTAACTCGAGTTAACTCAAGTGGATGCTTCTAGAAGGCTCTAGATCTCTTTGGGCAAAATACTCTCCCCATGTCTCCCATGGGGATTGAACCCAAGACCTCCTCCTTCACATCCTTGAGACTTAACCACTAAGCTAAGTGGATCACTTGTTCACAAGAGCACAAGACCTCCTAGTAAGTCTAAACTCGAGATCTTTGGTCATACACACGGATGACCAAACGGTGTCCGATTTCAGATCTGTCTGAACCGGCTAGACCCTTGGATCATAGACTTACTTTATTACATTCTTCCCCCCTTGGAAAAGATTTTCGTCCTCGAAAATAGAGCTATATATATACTGTAGGCAACCCCCGAGCCTCATGTTCTAAAACTGGAAGAACATGGTCATGTTCTAGAACTGGAAGAACATGTCTCATCTCTGTGGTGGCATCCTTGCCCAAATGATTCAAAACACTATCTGGTTTTGTACTTTGATGAACGAGACAAAGTACAAACTAGTGAAGAATAATGAGGGTGGATCTAATGACATCCCTGGCTAATTCACAGTTTCTGGATATGCGATCTAGGCACAAACATGTGAACTAGGTGGATTCAAATTACTAGTCCATTTCTAGGCATAACTGGTGCATGGGCTTAGTAATGAAGGCGGGATTCTTATCCCTCGCAAGACTTTGAGAATTCTTGATTCACTTGAATTTGTTTTGGAGAACTTGAAGTTTGGTTGTCCCATACATCTAACTTTAGATGTCTGTACAATGGTTTACTTTTATCTAACAGTTACTTGATTTTTTCACCCGACTAGAGGACTACTTTGTCCCAATGAGTTGAAAAAATCCTATGTAAACTGTAGGAGAAAGTTTACCATTTCGGTGGAATCAACCATACTAACTTCACCAATTCAAATTCAAAATGAAAATTGTCCAACTTAGGACACTTTTCTCAAAGACTTTTAACTGAAAGTTCTTGGGAATTGTCAATCTGATGAGCAATTCCTAACTTCCCTATTCTAGAGTATACTGGACTCCAGGAAATCATTTATGCTATAACTTGAAGCAAACTCAAATGAATAAGTCCACTTAGACTTATCATCTTTTGAAGATTGAAAAGGTTCTTGTACATAACATCTATCTAGGATGTTCAAGTTAGTTATTTTATTCTAACCGGCTAACCCTGGTCTTTTGCAAAAGGAATCAGATACTATATCTGAGTCAATTTCAAAAGATTTGGAAAGCGGAAAGAAATAACTAAGACTCTGTACAACCAATTCAAACTTCGAATATACATAAACTTACTATGAGTCAAAGTCTAGTTGACTCAGGACTTTAACTTTTCAAAGATCTATTTCAACAGGATATTGAAGCATTGTCTTTATCTTAAGAGAAATAAGCTGGATTCTCAAAAAGATTCAAAGAAAATCAAAAACATCATCCAACCACAAGATACTAGTGTGGTAACCAACATCAGTGTGTCGACCTACTGAGATTCTGTTGATGAGTTTCGTAAAATAATGCTTCACTTGAGACTAAGTTCAAGTCACATTCAGTCTTTTTGACTCTTTACTGGGAATGCAATTCTTGTGCGTTTCTCAGAATTTTATCAAGTTATACTAGAAACTTGATGCTTGACTTAGTCAATTAAATCTTTAGTTGAAAAGATCAACTCAAAATCAAAGTCCCACTTCTTTCAGAAATTTATCAAATATTTCTTATCAATAACACTTAAACTTGAAGTGTTCTTAGAAGACCTTGGAAGTTACTTACTTCATATCTTCAGTTTCCTTGATCTTGAAGTCGTCTTGAAGTATCTTGAGATTCTTCTTGAATTTTAAACTCCTTCTTGGAAGTTTTAATTCCCTTGAAGATCAAACCTAACTTCAAGATTCCAAATTAAGACTCAAAGATAATCATCATCTCATGGTCCGATGTCCCATACCATCTTTCCTACATCAATCTGAGTATAAAATCTGGTGTCCCATACCACCCTATTTTATACTCACATTGACGTATGAGTGAATTTTATCCTAAAGTCTACAACATCTCTAGATAGAGAACCTTCTAGCTTTAATTCTTGAGAAGAATTTTGCAATTTCAGGTACTATCTCCATCTTGATATTCTAGGTTTTAATCCCTTGACATGATCGTTTCACGATCTTGTGCTCAACCTTGGGAACTTGAAAACCTTTAATAGAATATCTCCAATCCTTTTTGCTAGGGTTTTCAAATGAAAACCAATCAGAATTCCAATTTCTTGAATTTCTCAAATTCAAGCTCAATTGGTTATTCTTGACCAATTTTGTAGTGACAAGAGCTTTTAACTTCTTGTCTTTAGATTCCTTTCTGTATTGATGCTTTTAGGTACCTATCCCGGCCGGGGCCTTTTTACAAGAATCTCTCTACTGCTTAAGTCTAAGCATCCGCTCATGCTTTTTGGATTTGTACCAAAATCCCTTTAAGGATAGGCAAACACTTATGTTTTACTTTCCACAGGCTTAAGTACTGTCTTCACGGTTGCAGACTACATACTTGGAATTTTTTCACTCTGTTCAGATTGGGAACAGCTTACTTTTTCACAATTTTCCATTTAATAAATGGAACTTGAGTGAATAATTCCTAACAGAATTTTTTTACTGCCAATACTTGGGCAATCTATAGAGTAGTTCTAATCGCACATTCTTGGACAATCATGGCCAAGTTTGATCAAGTCTGGTTGATCCTGGCGACAAAAATAAAGACTTAGTCTTTATCTTTTAAGATCTCTTAAACTATCTTAAGCTTCTTTGCTTACCTGCAGGATTTTAGAGATCTTTCCCTCAACTTAAGTCCAAGCATTTTCTAATGCTTTTCAGATTCCAAAGCTAAGAATCAATGATATACCATTATGTTATATCACTTATTTGGACTTACAAGTTTCAACAGAAACTTCCTTACTTGGATGCATGAACATGAACATCCAAAAACAACTAAATCCTCGATAGCTGCTAAGAATGTCTAGGTTTCTTCCTAAACTTAGACTGAGCATGCATATTGGAAAGTAGCTCTATTTTCTTGGCATTTTAATGACAAGAAAAAATGAATACTTACTTTCAACATGCTTTCTTTTCCTCAAAGAGACTCCTACTAAGTGGTACCTATGTATCACTTTTTTGGGACAAAAATAGATTAGATACTTAGTTGCATGATAGTCAAGATCCTTACAACTAGGTAATTTTCTATTTTTTCCACCTAGCTAAGTCAAGTTAGAAAAAGAAAGAAATGAAAATATATGTATTCAGCTACTTACCAAAAGATCATGTGTATGCTCATGCATCTACTTGCATGCAAATGCATGTTTATGTATGCAAATGCCCATTCTTGGGTGCAAATGCATGTGAGTTCATGCAAGTGTAATGAACTTAAGCAAATCTTGAGCTTATTAAGTATGCAAACAAGCATCCATGCAAAAACAACCTGCTTGCTATTCTGACAAAAGGTAATTATTCAAGTGCATGAACTGGAGAATTAACTACCTTTCCCAAGCAAGTGCGAACTTGATGTGCATAAGACATTCTTTTATTCACAAATAATCTTTTCATTTTTGTGCATGAATGGAAATAGAAATTTCAATTGCATACCGAAAACTTGAAAAGTACTTATACTTTTGTATCATTTCAATATTGTTTAGTCCTCTAATTAGCTTTCATATTGAGATAATCATGATTGGACTATGCTTTTAGTCCTAATTAATGCATCCTAAATGAAAGCATTCGAGCAAACAAATATCGAAATGAAAACATAACTTGGAAAATACTTAGCTCCACATAGAGCTACGTCCTTCCCTTAATCCTCTGGAAGAGCTTTTCTCTAAAGACTTTGGTCGGAATTCAAAGTTGGTTTGACTTTGATCACCAAAGGCCTCTGGATCTTCACACCACAGCTCCACTTCCTTCAGACTTTGCTCACAAACTTTAGCTGGTTTTGGTGCTTGTTTCTTTGGCTAAGAGAGAGTCCTCCCAAGACTTAATAAATCTCGGGGTCCATCACCGAATGGAGCGGAAGAAGTCACGTTTAACGTTTGGCTATGTAGATACAAGAGGACAATCCCTTCTAAGAGAGAAGCAATCTAGCAGGCCCTCTATTGGATAGATCAAAGCCTCCTGAACAACGAGGTTACGGGTTCAAACACCGTGTCGGATGCAAGATACTGCTCTTTTGTCTTTTTGAAGTCTTCTTCAACGCGAATTGACGATCCAATAAAGTTCTACGTCGGACACACTCCGCGAAAGGCTGTGAGCCTTATGGATATGCCACTGCCTTTCTAAGTGGATGGCGGGAGTTCGAATCTCCTGCAAGCTATGAGTAGAGGATTGTTCATCCTTTTGGTACTCTCAGCTTCTCCAGAACGTCTTCCTAGCCCGGCTCTGCAATCAGCATATTAATTCTCTTATCGAAGCGAATCTCACGCAGACCTGTAGGATATCCGGGTACCGCAGCTCTCTCTACTCAGAAAGACGAGAGTTCGAATCCTAGGCGCTCACAGTAGAGATAATCCGCCACCGAAGATAAACAATGGACCTCGTAATACTCGCAAGAAGACGCATGAGAGAAGTCGCCAAAAAGAACATAACAAACTCTCCATTAAAGCTTGTGTGACGACAATGATGAAGGCCCATCAAGGTCTCCATGGAAGCTCAACCTTGAGCTCTGATACCAATGCAAGAGAGCAAGGATTACGACCACCACATGCTAGAGAGATGACTCTCCTCCCAACCAAATGCCTCTATATTCTCTCCAGGGGACTGCCTTCTTGGGCAGGTGGATACTAACCATCCAAGTGTCAGCAATGTAACTACATGTGCACCAAGTGTCCCAGTTAACTCGAGTTAACTCAAGTGGATGCTTCTAGAAGGCTCTAGATCTCTTTGGGCAAAATACTCTCCCCATGTCTCCCATGGGGATTGAACCCAAGACCTCCTCCTTCACATCCTTGAGACTTAACCACTAAGCTAAGTGGATCACTTGTTCACAAGAGCACAAGACCTCCTAGTAAGTCTAAACTCGAGATCTTTGGTCATACACACGGATGACCAAACGGTGTCCGATTTCAGATCTGTCTGAACCGGCTAGACCCTTGGATCATAGACTTACTTTATTACACTTAGTATACCAGACATTCCCACAGAGGAGAGGGATATTTATGCACTACTCTATGATGGATAACCACCCAATTGCCTATATAAGGAGCCCATCCTCATCTTTGGGAATCAACTCATTGAAGCATTTATATGCTGTAGATTATTCTTGTGAGCTGGACTGTGGTAGTTTTTCTGTTGGCATCTGGTTGTGTGTTGCCGATGGTCTCTGTAGAAGTAATTGTAGTAAAGGCCGAGTGTTTGTTGCTGCCACTTTGTAATACCTTGGGAAGGAGTGTATAGCCCAGCTAGAGGAAGAGTCTGGAGTTACTTAGAACAGGTCACCTCTATAGATGGCAAATGGAGCAGCAGTCTGTGGACATTGAGCTTCTCTTATGTACTATCCAGCTGTGTGAAGTGCATTATTCCTTGTAGTCCTCTCATGTAGTTTTTCAGCTTCTTTTGGTCCATTTCAGCTTATTTATTGTTAGGGCATCCTGTTGTATGCCATTGTAGTACATTAATATTGGTGTTGTAAGTCTCTGTACTTGCTGATCAGTGCTGGTCTAGCATATATTTGTATGTTCACAGTGTCATGCTTATGTGATTGACAGGCTGCTCTTTCTTGACCACTATCTGTGTACTGTCGAAGCCCTGTTTCATTCATTTTTTCGACTCTCTCTTGTTTCTTTACAAGCTCTATTCCAGCACTTATTTGCATGGTTGGTGTTTGCCTTCATCAAGTACTAAGCATGTTATGAAGTATACTTCTCTAAGGAGAGCTCGTCCCTAAAGTAGACACCTGACAGGGGCAGTTACAGTGTCCTCTATTCTAGGTGTCCACAATCTGTACATGTCCAATAATCACGTCCACATCACCAACAATGTATCTATAGACTCTTCATGCACTCCTTTGCATACCCTTTGAACAGTTTGGGGAAGAACTGAGGTGGCAAAGATTCCATAGTAATGGGAGACGGCTTCGGGAGCTCTGACTTAGCCACTTGCAATTGCACCTCTGCCAATGGTTGATACAAGGTGGTCCCCACAAATGCCTTTGAACTTAGAGATTGGGCGGGGCAGGAGCCGGCTTTTGTACTCTCGAGCCCTGCCCGTAATGGGTAACCCGAACCATCCAACCTATCCTCAACAGCCAACACGTGAAAAAATTCCATGTGGTGGCAACATGAATCCTTGAAGAGTTTAGTTTGACATTTCAAATAAATGGAGGGCTGGAGCTGAGCCAGAATGCCTCTGCCTTGTAATCCCTTCATCTAGAGTTCTTTCGAACTGCCATCTAAGCTCCAACTGTGGGAGTGCAGAGGTGGATGATGCCATCATTGTATCTTGGCCACAGTAATAAAATTTTTGATTCCTTGCAGTATCTCTTTTCTGCTAGTTTTCGAGCTAGATCCTGATGTACTGTGTTGTGTCACATTTTCTTTTCATGAATTATACAGCAAACATATATGACTCAGAAGTATGAAGAAAATATAGTTCAACCCTTCATTTTTCATACATGGTGTTCATAATTGAGCACAGAGATGCAATAGAAAGATGGAAGGACAAAAACAACATTGAACTGCAGGCTCTGACATATGGCACTTGGAAGAATCATGTTATGTTAGTTCCACGTGTGCCAAAAGTTGAATTCATCTGAAAATGTAAGATACGGGTAATTTCTTTGTGTGATTTTTGAAATGCCCTTCCATTTTCAAGCATACATTTGTGTGCATCCAAATCAGAAATCTTTACAGGTTGAGAAGAGAATATACAACATGTACCATGTATAACACAATACTTTTCCCATGCCTGCAACACCCCAATCAGGCTGTTTGAAATTAGATGAGCTTTTCTCTAATAATAATAAACTTTGAAGGTTCTGTTTCCCTTTTGCTTACAGCAAGCATGCGCAATCATCTGACTTGGAGCAACTACAATGGAAATGAGCAATTGTTGGAAGTGAATGTCCAATTAAAAGTGTCGTTGGAGGTAATACTGAATGATTTGTTGTTTACCATACACTGCTGTATCATAAATATATTTTGTTAGAGCATTTAGAATGTATCAAGGTTTGGCTGAATTTCTGGAAGGTTGTTTCCTTTTTCTTTTCTGATTTCGAGAGAAAGTCCACTGTGATTGGTATAACATCAGATTGGCTCATTCAAGGGCAAGGCTGATATTGGTCTTTCACGCTCCTTGGTAAATCACAAAGATCGTACTGACTGAATTATGTCCTTATAGATATGTGAATGTCCTATGAAATTTGATAAAATGCAATAGAAGTACGCCTAGCATGTCTTAATGTGTTCTAGCAAATGTGAACCTGCGCATTGATTTCAACAGAAAGTTAAGCTTTCTTCTCAATTGGTTCATCAGTGGATAATCGAATTACCCCATGCTGAAATGAAGCTGAAATTTATTATGTCGTGGATGTGATGCAGGTATATACGCTGCCTTTTACCCTTCTACCTCTTTCAGCAGTTGAAACACCAGGCAATGCGTATGTTGCTATAATCGTTGCCATTATATGCTTCATGATTCTAAAAGTTGTTTGATTGTTCTGATTGGAATCCATGGGGTGATAATATGTACACAGGATTCTTCAAGCCATGGTTGACAGAATGGTACCGATCTTCCTAGAGCAACTATTGAATGATTATTCTAAATGGTCGCAGGACATGATCGAAGAATCTGAGATACCTGCAGAAGGATTTTCTTAAAGTATATACATCGTCATGCTATAGAACAAGTAATCAACCGAAATCTACTTTGACAGAAGCAAAGATTTAATATGCGCTATATCGCATGCATTAAATCTGTTATTCTTGTCACATGGCTCATGTACACTTAAGGAACTCTTACACCAACCCTTACACCAATTTAATTGATGGACAATGGAAATAGTATGAATATTAAACACAGCCAGAACATGGAGGATACCTCCGAATCTGTACGAATATTAAAACACAGCCAGAACATGGAGAATACCTGCGAATTTGAACTATGTGGTGTCTAGAGAAAAAACACCCAAAATAAATTAAATGGTATTTTCAGTTCCACGTACCTTTTCAACTAGTCAGACTTGCTAGATGCATCCTTTCTTTTAGTGCGTTGGGTGTTTTTGGAAGTGCATGCTGAAGGTGCTCTCTGTATTCCATATTCTTTTGGTCTAAAGCACATTTTTGCACGGAGTTTTTTAAAAGGAAGTTAGATCTTGCGATCTACTCTCCCTTGATAGTTTGAATAAATGAAAATACAATGTGAAAGGCATAGTACAAAGTGAAAGGCATAGTACCCATGGGACCTTCAGATCCCATACAAGCATGGGTAGAGTGTTTAGTTTCTATTAGGAGTGAATGAAGCCCAATGGCCTACTAAAGATAAGAATGGGGTAGGGATGGCCCCCCATACTAGAAGATGTTAGGGTTGAGATGTGGTGCTGAGGGGTAGAGAGTGCACGTATGTGCCTCAAAGATGGAGGCGCTGGGCAGAAATGAAGGCGTAGCTCAGAGAGAGAGAGAGAGAGAGAGAGAGAGAGAGAGAGAGAGAGAGAGAGAGAGAGAGAGAGAGAGAGAGAGAGAGAGAGAGAGAGAGAGAGAGAGAGAGAGAGAGAGAGAGAGAGAGAGAGAGAGCAGCTTTGGAGGTGGTTGCTCTCAAAATGAAAGAGCCAAAAGTGTTATTAAGTTATGTTATATAGAATCTTTTTTAGGGTTGGTCAAATTCACATTGAACTTGGGCCAAAAAATAAAGAATAAGTGACTTAGCCTTTATAAATAGGCCTATGCACATGTATACACTATAAAGGGGTCATTTGGGGCTTTACCCCAACAACCTCCCACTTAAAGACATAAATGACGCCTTTAAGCTAAGTGACTCCCACAATCTGTATACATAACTGATGTTGTGCTTTGGGTAAGCACTTAGTGAGAACATCTGCAGGGTTTTGTGATGTATGGACCTTAACCAATGTGATAAAGCCATCCTCAAACACCTCTCAAATGAAGTGATATCACACATCAATATGTTTTGTGTGTGCATGGAACATGGCATTCTTTACCAAAGATATGGCACTCTGACTATCACAACCAAGCATAGGTGCTGTGTCAGGCAAACCAAACTCACTGCAAAGACGTGCTAACCATATTGCTTCTTTGGAAGCTTCAGTGGCTAAAATATATTCAGCATTAGTAGTAGACAAAGCAACAATCTTTTGCAGTCTGCTACACCATGATACAACACCACCTGGAAGAATGAAAATATGGCCACTTGTGGATTTCCGTGTATCCACATCAACTGCCATGTCGGAATCACAGAATCCCTTGAGCTCTAATGGTCCTTTCCATTACCGAGGCATTTGTTTTTAGTTCCTTTCAAATATCTCAAGATAGATTTGACTGCCTCCCAATGAGCTCTACCAGGATTTGACTGCATGAGCAATGTCTGGCCGAGTAGCAACCATAGCATACATAAGTGAACCACAAGCTGATGCGTATGGAACACTCTTCATGTAATTCCCTGCATCGTCATCTTTGGGACAGTCATCCTTGGAAATCTTAACATGTGGCTGCAATGGCACTCCAAGAGGCTTAGCATCAGCCACATTTAATCTGTCCAGCACTTTTCAATGTACTTTTCTTGGGATACCTGCAAAGTATGATGCTGCCTATCCCTTTTTATTCGCATACCAAGAATATGCTCAGCTTCCCCAAGGTCTTTCATTGAGAATGCAGAGTTCAGCTGCTGTTTTAGAGCATTCAGTGTGCTCTTTTTCTTCCGAGCCAGCAGCACATGATCTACATACAGTAGCAGAACAATTGGGCTGCCATCTTCATCCTTTTTGGTGTACAAACAGTGATTTGCATGGCTTCTTTTAAACCCATGCTTGAGCATAAATGCATCAAACTTCTTATACCGTTGTCTGGGTCCTGTTTCAGCCCACATAAGCCTCCTTTTCAGTTTGCATACCAGATGCTCTTTTCCAGGAATGGCATATCCTTCTGGCTGTTTCATGTACAGCTCTGTCCAAATCACCATGCAAAAACGCTGTTTTAACATCCATTTGGAATAGTCCCAAATCCAAGGCAGCTGTGAGAGCAAACAACACATGTAATGTGGTCATTTTAACCATTGGAGGGAACACTTCTTACACTTCTTGGAAATCAATGCCCTCTTTTTGGGCATATCCCTTAGCAACCAGCCTTGCCTTATAGTTGGATTTGCCATCAACAATTTTGATTTTGTACACCCACTCGTTGGGAATGGCCTTCCTTCCTTTGGGTAACTCAACCAAATCCCAAGTATCATTTCTATGCAAGGTCTTTATCTCTTCTTGCATGGCTAGCTCCTACTTCTTCTTGTGCTCGCATAGCTTTGCCTCTTTATAAGTAAGAGGCTCACCCTCATCTGATAACATAATGTAATGTATGGAGGGGTCATATCTATTCACTGGCCTTCTAGGACGTGTAGATCTTCTTACCCAATGATTCACATTACTCGGTAATGGATCTACATCAGGAGGTACATTAACTTCTTCATTGTTAATGGGCTATTGTACATCATTTCCAGTCTTGTTTTCAGCATGAATAGGTGGCTGCATATGCCCTTCAAGAGCCCCTTGCTGTCCAACATCATTTGGCTTAAAAACCATTGGATGATCTATATTTTCAGCCATATGTGGTGCATCCTTAGGGTCTGAAATAGGCCTAACATGTAGTTGGTCTTGCTGAAATATGATCTTTTTATGGTCATGTTTCGAGGTAACATTATTTTGTAGCAGTCTTGCCTCATTAAAAACATTCCAATTGCATATGACCCTCTTGAGATGAGGTAGCCATATCCTATAACCCATCTCACCTTCTTCACCATAACCCATGAAGAGGCCTTTAATGGATTTAGCATCAACCTTACTCTTCAACTCAAATTTATGTGTACAAAACCTTCGCAACTAAAGACACATAAGTGATCATATGAAGCAGGTTTGCGAGAACAAACCTCTTCAGGGATGTCACCTTTCAAGGACATGTGAGGGGATCGATTGCATATATGTATTGTAGTTTTAAGAGCCTCTCCCCAAAAAGCATGAGGGAGAAGCATGAGGGAGATTAGATGTGGATAGCATGCATCTCACCCTCTCACAAAGAGTCCGATTATACCTTTCAGCCACAACATTAGAAGAGGGGCTTTCAGCGTTTTACCTGTTTGAGTAGTCACAAATGCATGAAATCTTTTAAACGCAGCAAACGCTTCATCTTTTGATTTGAACAGCTGCACCCAAATTTTCCTAGAAAAATCATCAACAAAAGAAATAAAATATAAAGCACCCCCCATAGATTTGGTGGGCATGCGATATACATCAGAATGGACAAGATCTAATATACAAGACTTACGAGACACACCTGAATAATGAGAACTTTTCATGTGCTTTCCATATTGACAATCATTACAAAAGTCTAGCTTGGTGCCTTTAACATCAAGCTTCTTCAAGTTACAAAGTTTGGATAGAACCTTTTGGCTCATATGGCCAAGTCTTTTATTCAACAATTCCATATGAGAATTAATCTCAGCCAATGCAATGAATTTGCCAGACAAGGCCTTTCCATGCAAGCAATACAAAGTTCCTCTTTTTGTACCTTTTACAATCAGCCCTGACCCTTTGGTAATCTTCCATGAGCCTCTTTCAAATAAAACACTGTAACCATGCATATCCATCTGCCAACAGAGAGCAAACTCTTCTTGATTCCTGGTACATATCTCACATTATGCAAGACCAACTCATTTGTGCCATCTGTTGAAGGATGCATAGGACCAATACCTTCAATAGGACATCCATGATTATCCCCTAGGTATACATGGCCATGGTTGCCCGCAAGAAAAGTAACAAAACACTCCTTGACAAGAGTCACATGAAATGAAGCATCAGAATTAACAATCCATGTCTTGGATACTGCATCATTTACAATCAATAAAGCATCAATTAGATCACTTTTAGTGATTGACATGTCCTGTACATGAACATTGCAAGAGACATCATGTGCATGAGCATCATGAGCTAATATAGTAGCACATAGAATATCTTCCATATTTGAAAGCTCCTCAGTCATAACACTAGAGGCCACATTGGTCGTCTTCTTTTCTTTTTGGCCGTCCTGTCCATCCATCTTGTCTTCCTTCTTTTTCTTTCTTTTGTCTCCAACATTCTTTTTTCTCTCAAGTTTTGCCTTATAGAATCGGCAGTCGGGTTTCTTATGGCCTTCCCTACCACACTGATAACATGTCACATCAGTACCTTGCTTCTTGTTGGAGCTTCCTTTTTCTTTGCTTTTGCTCTTACTCTGTGAATAAGAGCCCTTCTTCTTTGATCAGCCTCTGACCATGTTTGCAGAAGTGTCTCCTTTACCACTTGCTTTTCTCTTGGTTTCTCATTCGATATAGAACCGCTCACGCCATCAAAACTAAGACTGGAGTTATTTGATAATTAGACCACCAAGGTCTCCCAAGAATCAAGAAATGTCAAGAAAAAAGATAGCTTTCAGCTTATCATCAAAGGGAGGCATCCCTGAGTCCTGCAACTATAAGTGTACCTGTAAAATGAGACAAGTGTTCTGCAGCACTCTTGGACTCATCCAATTGCATGCAAACTAATTTTCTCATTAGATGTACTTGATTAACAGGTATGGTGTTTTCATAAGTGGCCTTAAGCTTGGCCCACAACTCTGAAGCCGTAGTAATGCTCTTGAGGTCTACAAAAATGCCATCCGATACGACCATTTTTATGTAAGTGACGACCTTTCGATTCAGATTATGCCATGCATCATCTGATATGGCTTCTGGCTTTCTTGCTTCCAACGTCCTGTCACAATCTTTGAGGAAGAGAATTCCATGAATTGGCTCCTTCCAAAGATCAAATCCTGTGCCCTCAAAGCGGTGAATCTCAAAGAAATTCTTCATATCTGAGGACGACGATGCCATGATTACACAAATAAGAGGTTAATGTGTTGAAATTTTGGGCAAAATGCATCAAAATCAGGGTACCACCTCTAAAAATAGTGCACAATAGCTTCGAACACTTGTAGCGACAAAATGGAGTAAAATCGAGCCGATTGGAGCACAAAAATAGAATCAGAAATTTTTTGATTTTTTTTTACAAAAAATTCCAGCAAGCTAATTTGTGCAAAAAGTCAATAATTTTGACTTCTTTTGACGTCAATGTGCATACATAAGGCTATAATGCAACCTTTAGAACCAAATAGGAGCAAAAGTCCCTAATTTTGCTTCAAAATTTTTTGAAATTATAAAAAAAATGCCACAAATTGTTATACATAAGCAATTTCTTTAACCACAATCCAATCTGTAAGGTGTTAGACCTGTGTATTGATGTCATGACCTGTGAAACACCTGAAAACAGTTTGTATAGGGTTGTTGAGACACCCAAAGTGATCCTCTTGGCCCCGAAGCAAAGTTCTTTGCGATGAAATCGAAGATTATCACAAAAAGTGGGGTTTTCTTTGCTGTACAACACCTGTGCAGCAGTTGTGAAACCTTAAAGGTGCAACTGAGAGGGAGAGAGACAAAGGGAGAGAGGGAGAGAGACGGAGGGGGGGAGAGAGAGAGAGAGAGAGAGAGAGAGAGAGAGAGAGAGAGAGAGAGAGAGAGAGAGAGAGAGAGAGAGAGAGAGAGAGAGAGAGAGAGAGAGAGAGAGAGAGAGAGAGAGAGAGAGAGAGAGAGAGAGAGAGAGAGAGAGAGAGAGAGAGAGAGAGAGAGAGAGAGAGAGAGAGAGAGAGAGAGAGAGAGAGAGAGAGAGAGAGAGAGAGAGAGAGAGAGAGAGAGAGAGAGAGAGAGAGAGAGAGAGAGAGAGGAGAGAGAGAGAGAGAGAGAGAGAGAGAGAGAGAGAGAGAGAGAGAGAGAGAGAGAGAGAGAGAGAGAGAGAGAGAGAGAGAGAGAGAGAGAGAGAGAGAGAGAGAGAGAGAGAGAGAGAGAGGGGGAGGGGGAGAGAGGGGGAGGGGGAGAGAGGGGGAGGGGGAGAGAGGGGGAGGGGGGGAGAGAGAGGGAGGGGGAGAGAGAGAGAGAGAGAGAGAGAGAGAGAGAGAGAGAGAGAGAGAGAGAGAGAGAGAGAGAGAGAGAGAGAGAGAGAGAGAGAGAGAGAGAGAGAGAGAGAGAGAGAGAGAGAGAGAGAGAGAGAGAGAGAGAGAGAGAGGGAGAGGGAGAGGGAGAGGGAGAGGGAGAGGGAGAGGGAGAGGGAGAGGGAGAGGGAGAGGGAGAGGGAGAGGGAGAGGGAGAGGGAGAGGGAGAGGGAGAGGGAGAGGGAGAGGGAGAGGGAGAGGGAGAGGGAGAGGGAGAGGGAGAGGGAGAGGGAGCTTAGGAATAAGTAGAAAAAGTGAATATATATTTTTTCCCCCTTGTAATATGATCATAAAAAGTGGTTTCGTAGCTAGAAAACAGAGCAAAACATCGAGTTCAGTTTGATTTTTTTTTTTCTTTTATAAGGAAGTTTGGCTTGAGGCTAATAGAGCTCACGAAGGCCACTATGATAGAGCTTGGTAAGGGACAACTTGAAGGCCCAACATAAAGGCTTGGTTTAGATGAGCCCGAAGGCCAGATATGTAATCCACATGGTCTAGAGGCCCCAACAATATTTTCCTGAAGGCCAATGTATACATGTTGAAGCCATATCAATCTACTCCTAAGAGTAAGGGGAGTTGAGGCAGCAAGTAGAGTGCGAACCCTCATCCACACCCTAGACAAAATCTTTGGATGCCATCTAAACTCATGGTTACATAATTTCAAAGGAATATATAATCTAGGTTTTTGGTATTAGTTTTGGATTAAGCTTTTTATGTCAATGCCATCACGATTTGCTACGTGGATATATTAGGTATAACTGAATCTGAAATAGTAGGCGATAATCATCCTCGAAGATTTAAAAAGATGTACAAAAAAAATATAAAATATAAACGGGTTCTTTCTTTTATACAATCTTAGGTATGCAAAAGTCTCAATATCTTGGCCATAAAGGGTTGGGGAACCACAAATAGCATTCAAAAAGTTGAAATACTTAAGTTATTTTGTTCCAAATCCTAAATATGAAGTACATATATTAAAGTTAGAGAGCTTCAAAAGACT
Source organism: Ceratopteris richardii (assembly GCA_020310875.1). Lineage (NCBI taxonomy): Eukaryota > Viridiplantae > Streptophyta > Polypodiopsida > Polypodiales > Pteridaceae > Ceratopteris > Ceratopteris richardii. Next base: position 144,318,138 of record CM035430.1, read on the forward strand.
CAAAATATTTGGATATTATCCTATTTTTATATTATACGAAGTTATAAGAAATACACTCTTAACTCTAGTAAAAGAAAAACGCCTAATCGAATTTCACGTTTGAGGGTTCTGAAGGTGTACTTGAGGTTATTAATCACATGAAAATTAAGGAAGAATAGGAGAAAGATATATCGTAGTTTTGTGTAATTGATAGGTAATGTGTTCTCATTGGTCATATGTTCGCTTACATATTCTCTACAAACCTATTGTCATTAAATTCTAACTCTTATTTGTTCAAGCACAAAGCAATAGTTTGTTTTCCTGGAACATTCTAGGGTACTTTTCATACATTATCACTTGCATTGATGATTATGTCGTTCCTCCTTATAATTGTCTACATCATGAACAATTTAAAATGCTTTATAATATCACTTGACTTCCTTAGAAGTCACAATGTTCTTTGAATTCCATCATACAAAATTTATAGATGGTTATTAGATTAAGAAGTCAATCATATCAAAATTGAGGAAGAATGGGAGAAAGAAATGCCCTGGTTATGTATACCCTAGTTTTGGATAATTGATAAGTAATGTGGAGTTTTTGTTGTTCATACTTTTGGTTATAGAAATATGGTGATCTCAAAGTCCGTGTCTTGTTCATGCAAACTATAGAGTACATGCGTGGAAGCAAAATGAAAATAAGAGTGTACTCATAAAATGAAAGAGTGTGAGACTCAAAAATGAGTAGACCATGAAATGGGAAAACTCACATGGATTAAAGTGAGCTTGCCAAGAGCATGGAGTAGGCTCCTCAAGCTTCTAACCAAGTACAAATTGGGAGAGAGGCCCTGCTTATATAGAGTTGAAGGGGGCTCTTGAAAGTACATCAAATGTGGGATAATTCCCCTTGAAGGAGAATGACTACAGAGGTCGAAGCAAATGGCAAGGTACCCAAATACAAAAGAGATACAATATAAAATGGAAATGGAGTGCTTCCTACATAAAAAAATGGAGATACACTCATGAAGATACAAATGAGAATGATGTAGGAGCAATCACGTCATCAACACCCTCTTTGTAGCTCCATTTTGGAGCAGTTGAATGCTGGAGAGGCCCACCAAGCGTTGAAACAGAACTTGAATTAGAGCTTTCGTGAACATGTCTGCCAGGTTCTCCTGAGAGGTGCATTACTCCAGATAATCTCTTGAGATATGAGCTTCTCTTGGATGAAATGGTATTGGATCTCGATATGCTTCGTTCGAGCATGGAACACTAGATTCTTGGCGATGAACAAGGCTGACTGCGTGTCTGTGCGAATGCATGTCAGAGTAACCTACAAAACACCAACGTCAAATAATAAACATCTAGAAGTAGTGAAGTAGACCAAGATCGATCATAGAGTACTCAAGGTGAAGCTTTGTGATGATGAATTGGATGCGTTCTTCATTTGAACCTGTCAAGATCAAGTAATCTACATAGAGGATGACTATGACAACTAAGGACTTGTTCTTATGGATATATCAATTAGAATCAATAGTGCTCCTTTGAAATCCTTTATCTTTAAAGGACTTGTGGATCTTTTCATACCAAGATCTGAGAGACGGGTTAAGTCTGTAAAGTGCTTTATGTAGTTTGTATACTTGATCTTCCTTTCCTTTGATCTTAAAACCTTCAGGTTTTTCAACATATACTCCTTCTTGAAGGTATCCATTGAGGAAAGCACTTTTGATGTCGAGTTGGTAAATGGGCCATTTGAAATGTGCACTTAGTGCAAGAATAAAATTCTTGTAGTTGTAAACCTTGTATTAGGGATAACGATTTCTTCATAATCGATGCCATGCTTTTGCTTATATCCCTTAGCTACAAGTCTTGCTTTGTACTTGTCTAATGTACCATCTGATTTGTATTTGAGTTTGTATAGATACTTAACTCCAATGACTTGATGATTTGAAGGCTTATGAACAAGTATCCAAGTGTTGTTCTTCTCAATTGCATCCATCTCTGCTTGCATAGCTTCTTCCCACTCAGGTTGTCCTTGAGCTTCTTTATAGTTGTAAGGCTCTCGAATCTATTGAATCTGATATATAAGTGCATAGTTTATGTAGTGAATTTGTTCGCATTGCATCTTTTCAATGAGCCTTTGAGATCTTCTTGTTTGGTGAGAAGTACTTCCTCTAAGTTGTGATTAGAGAAAATGGTGTCCCTCTTTGAAGTGTGGATGGATGAACGCAAACTTGCACTTGAATCTTTGTTTTTAGTATGTTTAAGCTTCATTAAATATTACATCTTTTGAGATTGTGATGGAGTAGTTCTCAACGTCATACAATTTATAGGCTTTAGATTGTTCACTATCACCAATGAGGATATGTTTCTTTGACTTGGAATGCAACTTGTTTTAATCTTACTTTGACACATGTACAAAAGCTTCACTTCCAAATACTCTAAAGTAATTTACATTGGGCTTGCGTCCATAGTAAGCTTCAAAAGGAGTCTTATTGCTCAATGCACTTGTGAAGCCTCTATTGATGATGTGCATGGAAATGTGTATTGTTTTTGCCCAAAAATTGAATGGTAATGCTTTGTTGTGAAGCATGGTACATGCCATTTCCATTACACTTTGGATCTTTCTCTCAACTACTCCATTTTGAGATGGAGTCCGCGGTTGAGTCACTTGTATCTTAATCCCTTTCTGCTTTAAGAAATGATCAAAGTCGTTGTTGGGGGATTCTTTGACAAGAAGGAGTTTGAGGGTTTGTAGGAGAAAATGAAAAGACCAAAAGAGAAAATACACCTTGGAAGTTTCTGCCGTTTGATTACAGTAAGAAAAGTACAATGTTTGAAATACAAGATACACCAATACCTCTGTGCACAAACCCACAGAGTGCCCAATTACAAAATATCCAATATCCCAATGTCCTCTTGCTGCCGACCTCCTCTGCAACAGACCTCCACCTGCTTCAAGCTTCTCCTTGTGCACACCTTGCACCAAGCTTCCACAAAGGGGGAGGAGTGAATACCTGCTGTCGGCAAGCGTGCACTGCCAAAGGACCTTGAGATACTTGGGGGAACTATAGCTTAGCACTTCTCTGCACCAAAATCCCTGGTCACTCTCTATGCACCTTGCACTTCTACTTCTGTGCGACGTACTCAGGTGACCCTTGCACTTCTCTCTCTTGCTCCCCTTTAGCCTATGCTCTCTTGCTTACTCTAACCTTGGTCCAAGAATGGTTCTTCCTTGATTTGAGTGTGTCGATCACGTACGCTCCTAACTGCCAGTGAATCTTGGTGCTCACTTTGATGTCCCAAGATTGCTCTCACAAGTGGCAGCCAACTACTCACTGTTTTGTCCTCTAGTGACTTTAGTCTAAAACCAAAAATTTTAATGGGGGGCCATACTTTCACCTGTGCGTACACTTTGCCGCTTCACATGCCTTCACATTTCCTTTTAATTCTTCACTTTTGCACATAAGGGGGGTTCACCTGAACCTTCCAAAACACTTTAAAACACACTTTGAACCTTAGGGAAATTAGAGAAAGTACCTCTGCAATCTGCAACCTATTTTCTCCAATTTACCCTTTGTGGATAATTCATTGTGCACTACCTGTGCAATTTGACACCTGCACTTACACACTTTGACTTTGCACCTGTTGACTTTGACCTTGACCTTGTTGACTTTGACCTGTTGACTTTGACCTGTTGACCTGTTGACTTTGACTGCAGTTGACTTTGACCAACATGACTTTTATGGGCTCAACAGTTGCCCACCACCTAATGTGCTCTCCGTCCCGGAGAGCTATAGCTAAAACTTTGAAGAGCCGCAAAACTTGAATAGGACATCTGAGCAGCAACCAATTCCACCAAAAGCAGGAGAGACAAGCACCAGAGAAGAACCAAAATTGGGATTTTGGAATGGAAAAGCAAAAAAGGGGGGGCAATGGGAGGGTAGAAAGGAAGGGGAAGGAAGGGCTGAGGGTGCGAAGATGGATGGGGTAGGGAGGGGAAAGGATGTGGCTGGGCATATTGGTAAAGGGAGGGATTGGGAGTAGGAATCAGGGGTCGGGAGGAGGCTAAAATGATCAACCCGGAGGGCTACAGAGGGTACATATGGGAGATTATTAAACATAAGGTAAGACAAGGTGAGAATAGACCATTTGGACAATGTTGTGAAATAAAAACATGTGAGAAAGGTGTTCAAAACATGTGGTTTCAGACCAAAAGTCATACAAAAAGTGGGAATTTGTAAAAAGAAAGTCAAAAACTGAGTTCATAGGTGCCAAAAAACATGAAAATGACTCCATTTTTGTAAAAAACGGCCAACCGAGGCACAATCCAGAGCCAAAAGCTTTGAGCCATGAAAATAAAAAAAAATAAAAATAAAAATAAAAAAAATAAAGTAAAATAAAATAAAAAAATGATCGCTTTTTTTTTTTTTTTTTTTTTTTTCAACGCTCAGACAGAATTAATAAAAAAAGAAAATAAAATAAATAAGAAAATAAAATAAAATAAATAAAAAATACAAAATAAAAAAGAAAAAATAATCGAAATAAAAAAAGAATAAAAGAAGAATAAAATAAAATTAAAAAAAATAAAATAAAAAATAAAATAAAATAAAATAAAAAAGGGGGGGGGGGGCGGGGGGGGGGGGGAGGGGGGGGGGCGGGGGGGGGGGGGGGGGCCGGGGGGCGGGCGGGCGGGGGGGCGGGCGGGGGGGGGGGGGAGGGGGGGGGGTGGGGGGGGGGGGGGCGGGCGGGCGGGGGGGCGGGCGGGCGGGCAGGGGGGCGGGCGGGCGGGCGGGGGGGCGGGCGGGGGGGCGGGGGGGGAGGGGGGAAGGGGGGGGGGGAGGGGGGGGGGGGGGGAAGGTGGGGGGGGAAGGGGGGGGGGGGGAGGGGGGGGCTGGGGGGATTTTTTTTTTTTTTTTTTTTTTTTTTTTGGGAACCCGCAAATTCCCTAGGGGGCTTTTTTTTTTTTTTTTAAAATTTTATTTATTTTTTATTTTTTATTTTATTTTTTTTTTAAATAGCCCAATTTAGAGAAAAATCAAGGAAAAATCTGAAAAAAATGCCAAAAATTGGCCAAAAAATTCTAAAAAAATTCTGAATAAATTCTGATGAAATTTTCTACATGTTGAGCCTAAAATCCTTCATCAAACCACAGAGACCCTCCATTTATTCCTCAAATTGGGCAATAAAAAGACATCGGAAAGGGATAAAAATTGCTAGAAAAATGCTAAAATTGCTAGAAAATTTCCAAAAAAGAGCTTGCTTGGCCGTGGTTTTGAAATATCTTCTAGGTTTTCTAAAAACACCAATAACAAAGATGAAATTGATAAGGAAAACTACTAAAACTGAGCAAAATATGATGAGAAAGTTATGTACAACCTGGACATATTTGGCAGTTCCAGGTGATCTATACGTCATTAAGTGTGTTGATGATAGGCCTTCAACCTTGAAATGTTGACCAGTGGCAAGGCCTCTCCTTTCAGCGTCTCTAACTCCACAGCACCCAAGTTTAGCATTGTTTTGACTCTATAAGGTCCTTCCCAATTTGGAAGCCATTTTCCTCTCAGTTGTGTATGAAGGTTAGGTCTATGGAGAAGAACCAACATGCCTGCTTCAATGTTGTTGTTCCACAGGTGTCGATCATGTGCCTCTTTCCTCTTCATCTGAGTTTCGATCAATTGTTTTGTTGCTAGGAGACGAATCTCCTCCACTTTATGTAGTGCCCCTATTCTCTGAGAGACATCACAGTCTTTTTTGCCCTGCATGAATGCTATCTTAGGTGAGCCATGTAAAAATTCAAAGGGCTCAATGGGCAATATGCCATAAACCAGTTGGAAAGGAGAATATCCGGTGGCCTCTTTGTATGCTAACCTGTATGCCCATAGTGTACCTTGATAAGCAATGCCCCATGAAGTGGGCTGTAACAGACACTCTTTTGTTAACATTGAGATTAAAACCTTATTTGTCGATTCAGCCTGTCCATTGGCTCTTGGGTAATAAGCACAAGAGGTCCTATGTAGAATTTTATACCTGGTAAAAATTTCCTGCAGGACCTTATTGACAAAATGTGTACCTTGATCTGTACCAATTTCAAGTGGACATCCAAACCTGCAAATGATGCTAGTGTAGATAAAATCAGCAACAGTTTGAGCAGTGCAGTCGGGGGAAGCAATAGCTTCAGCCCATTTGGTCGCATAATCTGTAGCTATTAAGAGATATTTCTCTCTTTTTGGAATTGCCGGAGGGTAGATGGGCCCTACGAAATCCAGCCCCCACTTCTCAAATGGTTGCCAGGAATTGGAAACAACTAAGGGGTTATGCCTCTGCTTTGTTGGCTTAGGTCCACACCTCTGACACACATCACATGTTTTTCTCCAATCATCTGCATCCTTAAAGAGTGTAGGCCACCATAGACCAGCATCTAGTATTCTCTGGCTCATGATATGCCCTGGAAGGTGCCCACCACCTGTTCCTTCATGTGCAAATTGCAGTATTTCCCTCACTTCATCTTCCTCTAAGCATTTCCTCATCCTGTCATCCTTGCCCTGTCTGTAGAGTTTATCTTCAAGGAAGGTATATGGTCTGCTCTTGAGTAGCAATCTCTTCCTTTGCACAGCACTAGCCTTTTCTGGATACATCCCTGTTTTAATGAAATTCTTGATATCATAATACCAACCTTGAGCCTGGACAACAAACAGATGAGCATCTGGAAAATCATCATTGATTCCACTAACTTGCTCCCTCATATTGATTCTGGAAAGGTGATCCGCCATAACATTTTCTTTACCTGGTCTGTGGACCATAGAAAAATCAAATTCTTGGAACAACAATAACCACCTCCATATTCTACCAGTGGCTTGTGGTTTGTTGAGCAAATATTTCAGTGGTTGGTGATCTGTTATAATAACAAATTTTACTCCCAACAAGTAATGACGAAATTTTTGGACAGCAAAAACCATTGCCAAGGCTTCCCTTTCTGTGGTGCTGTAATTCCTTTCAGCCTTAGTCAAAATTCTACTGGCATACTGAATTGGTCTATCCATCTTAAATTCTTCACTAGGTTGTGTCAAAACGGCCCCCACTGCATAGGCACTGGCATCTACATGTATGTGAAATATTTTTGACCACTCAGGTGTGATCAAGATGGGAGCAGACACTAACCTTGACCGCAATGCTTGATATGCTTTTTCCTCCTCTTCTTCCCATTTAAAAGGCACTTCCTTACCCGTAAGTCTAGCCAGAGGTCTAGCTATCTCTGCATACATTTTAATAAACCTTCTATGGTATCCAGTATGCCCCAAAAAACTCTGGATCTCTTTAGGGGATTTAGGTTTAGGCAACTTTAAGATAGAAATGATTTTGTCAGGATCCGGGGCCATACCTTTAGCTGACACCACATGTCCTAAGAGAGTTCCTTCTGTCACAAGAAAATGACACTTGTTTGGATTGAGCTTTAACTTAGTCTCCCTGCATCTTTTGAAAACATTCTGCAGCTGTCTCAAGTGGTGGTCCAAACAATCTAGAGGAGTTTCTTTGTGAGATCCTGAAAACGAAGAGAAGTCATCCATGAAGATTCTAAGTGATTCCAGCAATAGGGGGCCAAAGATGAGATTGACCGTTCTGTTAAAGGTGGCTGGGGCATTTCTGAGCCCAAATGGCATTTTTACATACACATATGTTCCCCAAGGTGTGATAAAAGCAGTCTTTTCTCGATCCTCTGGGTGTATTGATATTTGATTATAGCCACTGAATCCATCCATAAAGCTATATAAGGCATGCCCAGCTACTTCTTCAATGACCTGTTCTGCAAAAGGCATTGGGAAACCATCTGGAATGGTCACCTTATTGAGTGCTCTAAAATCAACACAAATCCTGATTTTATTAGTATTCTTCTTGGGTACTATAACCATAGGGGAGAGCCACTCTGAGTGTTCTACAGGAATGATGATTCCTGCATCCTCCATCTTCTGGATTTCCACATAGACAGCTTCAGCATATTTTGGGTTAAGTCTATAACTCTTCCCTCTTATAGGTTTTGCTCCATCAACCAGAGGGATTCTGTGCTCTCCATAAGTTGCAGGCACTCCTTCTAAGTCTTTATAATGCCAAGCAAAAACATCTATATATTGGGTCAAGAATGATTTTACCTTTTCCAGGAGCCCTGGGTGGCTCCACAGCCAAGTGGCCACCAAAACTGGCCGATCATTGTCTTGATTGCCTAATTGTATTTCTTGGACAGGATTTCTCTCTACCAGAGTATCTTCCTTCTCCTCTCCTTCCTTGTCTTTGTCTTCTAGCTTTTCTTGCATTGCTTCATAAGCAGGGGTGTTTTGGATTTCAATCTGTTCTTCCTTATCCTGCATCCATCCTGCAGGTATTTCTTGAATTGGAAAAGAACACTCTTCACTAGAATCTTTTACCTTGCCTTTAGCTTTATTAACTTCATTTTCTGTAGTAGTCATATCCTCCTCAAAAATGCATTTGAGGGTTGTCTTCCTGCCCCTTCTGTGGTTTGTAATGGGCTCTCCCAATCCATCAACCTGGACTTTTTCCTTATCTTCATCATAACCTTCAATTGTACAACAATTATTAATGAAAACTCCAAAACAAGAGGAAGAGTCGCCTGCTTGGAGCCAACTTAAAATATCTTCTTCTTCCTCAAAATCTATTTGGGGTTGATCCTCCGCTTCTGTTTCCATGCAAATGCTCACTGTTTGCATCATACTAGTGTTTCCTTGATTGTCTGGGCCTTCTTCTAAATGAATTTGTGTCAGCTCCTGCCCTTTCTTTTGTACCCACATGGTGTCCTTACCCCAATCATGAATGACGCTGGCATGCCTCAGCCAAGGTCTTCCAATTAAGAGAGGAAATCCTCCTTCAACCTGGGGCAATCTTAAAACCACAAAATCCAGGATAAATAGATTACCTTGTACTTCAAGTGGAACTTTTGGGATTACCCCTAAGGGCCTTACTTTGCTCTGATCTGCCAAAGTAACCGTGAAATTTGCAGGTCTTGAAGGGTGGAGTCCAATTTTTTTCATTGTATGTTCAGGCATCAAGTTAATGCCAGAACCACCATCCACAATAACTCCTTTAAATTCATGACCCTTGATAGATACTGTCAGCCGAGGACTTTTATAATCTGTAAGGGGTGCTTCCCTTACAATTTTTCCTTCATGTACAACAGCAGTCTTTGCCACCAAACTTGTAGTGGAAGCTTCATCAATTATCTGCAAGAGTTCTGACCTGAACTTCCCATCCATCTTTATTAAATCAAAAATACTAACCTCCTTTTTCATGGACTTGAGCAGTCTGGAGGCTTCTGATTCCTTAAGAGCTTGGGCTCCATTTGACTTATCCAACTCCTCATGAGCCCTGCTGAATGCATGTCCAATGGCATCACTGGTACCTGTGCAATTTTTCTTTTGCCTTGTGTCTGCACTTGTGGTGGCTAGGTCTTCGGACACACCTTTGTCTCTGTTTAATCCATTAATCAATGATTCTTGACCCATGTCCATTGGAGCCGTCCCCTTGCTTCTTGTCTGCACAGTAAAAGATTCTATTTCTTCCAATTGCACCACCCTGGTAGATGGTGATGGCTCATTACCTAGATCACACACTTCTTCTTTGTGCACAGAAATCATTTGGATATGGGGCCCTGATGAAGAGGCTTGAGTCTTGGGGCAACCATATGTATAATGGTCTCTGGCCTCAGGGCAGTTCCTGCAAGGAGGTGCATTCTCTGGTAGGGTGCACCTACTTTGGTAGTGCCCGCATTCTCCACACCTAAAACAGATGATTGGCCTCCTAGGCCCATTTCCAAAATTATTCCTTTGTCTAGGATTATAGTTGTTACCTTGATTTTGTGCAGCAGCCATCACATTTGTGGTTGTTGGGGGTCCTCCTTGTGTCCAGTATGTCGTTGCAGGTATTCCCCTTGATTGGCATTCATGGGCCTCATGGCCAATTTTCCTGCATAATTGACAAGTTACACTTAGCAGAGGACACTCACTTACTATATGCCCTTGTTTGCTGCACATGGAACACCAAAGACCACTCTTGATGCCCCCTCCTTTGAGCTCCTGCAACTCCTGTCGCAGCTGAGCTAATTCCTCTGCTTGGGCCTCCTCTTCCTTTTGAAGCTTGAGTGCTTCAATCTCCCTTCTCAATTGAGCCACAGCAGTCTCCTCCTCTTTGTAGGGCTTATTTCTCTTTAAGCCCTCCAACTCCCTCCTCAGCTGGGTCACTGGATCCTCCATCTCTGTACCATATGTTGGTGGTGAAGAAGTTGTCCCATATTGGTGCCTTATTTGTTCCAGTCTTGTAGCCGTGGTGATGAACTCCTCTATGGAGGCTGTAGGTAGCACTAACTCTTTTATTTTGCATTGGGTGACCACAGGTAAGGGTTTGGCTAACCACTTCTTGACAAAGAAGTCGTGTGGTGGATCCGGTAGTTTAGCCATTAATGCTTTGGCCCTGGTCACGAATTCGGGGAACTTCTCTCCTGGACCCAACTTTAAGTTTTCCAATTCTTCTATAATGATCTCAGCAGTGTTGCCATGCTGAAATTGATTCTTAAAGGCCTCTTTCATCAAATCCCAAGAGGTAAAGTGATTTTCAGCAAACTGGCTAAACCACTTGTCTGCCAGTCCTTCCAATGTGGCGGGGAAGAGTATCAAGAAAGCATCTTCCCTACCCATTAGCCCCCTAGTCTTACATAATGCAAGAAATCGTCGAATGTGCTCATCTGGGTCCTCCTGGGCTAAACCCCTGAAGGAGGGAAATTTTATGTTTAATCTGGAGAGCAAGATTTCTAGGTCCACCTGTCCTGCCATGCTTCCTACCGATGAAGTCGATGAAAGTGGACTCGATGATCTTCTGTTCGTCTTTCTTCTTGTCTGCTTGCACTTGATTCTCAAGGTTTGTGACCGGGTCGCGGTCATGAGCTATTCATAGTCCACTTAAAATGAGACACTTGATAAAAGTATGTACTTTTGGCCTACTGGAGTAATGTTGTCGACACTGGAATATTGTCCTCCAATGGCAATATATAGTCTCCTATGCTCAAATCTCCTTGGAGGTCCCACCGGGCGTGCCAAATTTGTTGGGGGATTCTTTGACAAGAAGGAGTTTGAGGGTTTGTAGGAGAAAATGAAAAGACCAAAAGAGAAAATACACCTTGGAAGTTTCTGCCGTTTGATTACAGTAAGAAAAGTACAATGTTTGAAATACAAGATACACCAATACCTCTGTGCACAAACCCACAGAGTGCCCAATTACAAAATATCCAATATCCCAATGTCCTCTTGCTGCCGACCTCCTCTGCAACAGATCTCCACCTGCTTCAAGCTTCTCCTTATGCACACCTTGCACCAAGCTTCCACAAAGGGGGAGGAGTGAATACCTGCTGTCGGCAAGCGTGCACTGCCAAAGGACCTTGAGATACTTGGGGGAACTATAGCTTAGCACTTCTCTGCACCAAAATCCCTGGTCACTCTCTATGCACCTTGCACTTCTACTTCTGTGCGACGTACTCAGGTGACCCTTGCACTTCTCTCTCTTGCTCCCCTTTAGCCTATGCTCTCTTGCTTACTCTAACCTTGGTCCAAGAATGGTTCTTCCTTGATTTGAGTGTGTCGATCACGTACGCTCCTAACTGCCAGTGAATCTTGGTGCTCACTTTGATGTCCCAAGATTGCTCTCACAAGTGGCAGCCAACTACTCACTGTTTTGTCCTCTAGTGACTTTAGTCTAAAACCAAAAATTTTAATGGGGGGCCATACTTTCACCTGTGCGTACACTTTGCCGCTTCACATGCCTTCACATTTCCTTTTAATTCTTCACTTTTGCACATAAGGGGGGTTCACCTGAACCTTCCAAAACACTTTAAAACACACTTTGAACCTTAGGGAAATTAGAGAAAGTACCTCTGCAACCTGCAACCTATTTTCTCCAATTTACCCTTTGTGGATAATTCATTGTGCACTACCTGTGCACTTTGACACCTGCACTTACGCACTTTGACTTTGCACCTGTTGACTTTGACCTTGACCTTGTTGACTTTGACATGTTGACTTTGACTTGTTGACTTTGATTGCAGTTGACTTTGACCAACATGACTTTTATGGGCTCAACAGTCGTGATTGATAAATTCATCACTGCCGTTTGGTCTAATAGTCTTCATAGAATTGGAAGTTTCATTCTCAACTTGAGATATCCATTCTGGAAACTTGGAAAGGGTATCTGCCTTGGACTCAAAAAGTATATCCAAATGTATCTTGAGTGTTCAACTAATAGAAAAAAGAAGTAGATGGATCCACTAAGTGAAGGGGTATTTATGGGTCCATAGAGGTCTGTATGGTCTAGCTCTAGAGGGTTCTTAGCTCGGATGGAAGCCTCCTTGGGAATAAGAGCCTCTATTGCTTGCCTTGTGTGCAAGATTGGTAGATATCATGTACTTGCCCAATCTTGGGCAATCCTTTAACCATCTATGATGCATAAATCTTTGTTAGGTATGGCGTGTTCCCGTACCTTTGATGTCAGAGGCTAGAAAGGGACGACTTAGTCAGAAAACATGATAGCTCGTATAGCCCTTTGTCTTTTACTCCTTTTGCAATGATGTCTTAGTTGTAGGGTCAATCACCTTTACAGAAGTATTATAAAATAAAACTTATTTGTTGTAATCATTGATGGCCTTAACTAATAGTAGGTTCATGCACAAGTTTAGGACAAACAATACGTTGGATAAGGCTTTACATTCGCCATGATGATTGGTGATTTGAACTTTTCCTTACCGTTCAATGGGGAGACTTTTGCTGTCGCCTAAATATAGTTCCCGAGTATGGTCTTGGATCTTTTGGAAGGGATCTCAATTTTTGCACATATGAGATGTGGATCCATTGTCAAAGATCTATTCTTGAGATAAACTCGAAGTAATTAGGGCATCGGATTCTATGGAGATGAAGAGGTCTTCAATGGAACAGTGGGATCTATACTGAATAGACTTAGATTGGCTCCTAGAGATAGAGACTTTGGAGTTATTTTTCTTTTTGTAGAAAAATTTCTTAAGATGCCCCGTTTTTCCATAGTAATTGTAGCCAAAATTCTTCGATGAATTGTTGGAACCTTGTTTGGGTGTGTTGCTAGTGTTATGACTAGCATGTTTTGGCTTGTTGAAGGGTCCCTTAGCTTTCATTGCAGTTTCTTGTGAGGATCTCGACTTTGCTCGAGAGTTGTGGAGGAGTAAGAGTGGTGGAACTTCTTTCCAAGTCAATACTTGGTTGCAATTATAGAGAGTCGTCGCAAATGTTTCATAGGATCTAGGGAGCTTGTTGAGAAGGTGAATGGCTATATCCTCGCTAGAAACTTGTCAGGAACACAATGCTAGCTTGCACTAATAGTCTTCAAATATGGCAATAAGTTTAGTAATGGGATCCTAGGGCCTAATTGATAGGTTGTGAAACTTGGCCTCTAAGGTGTAGATTTTTGCAGGAGTTTTGTCCTCATAAAGATCTTGCAAGATATTCCAAGCTTCCTGGGATGTTTTACAGGAGGAATATCACCCTTTGTTAACTCATCATAAGCTAAAAGTAACTGTCCTAAAGCTTCCTTGTCTTTGACATTCCATACGTTCTAGGCTCATAGATCACATTCCTTGTCTGGCTCTCATTCGGTTCCTTCAACTACTTCATATAAGAGATTGGTATAAATGTATGCCCTAATAGTATTCTTCCATAGATTATAATTGGTGCCATTTAGCTGTTGATCTGTTGGTATAAAGATTGGCATAAATGAAGGTAAATACCATTGACTTGAAGACATTGTATTCGAAATCGTTGACATTATCGCTCTTGAGAATAAGTTACCACACTTGAAAATTGAAGTCAAAACTTACACAAAAGTTGAGATAGGGTAGGGAGGGGCTTAAAGTATGATGGAGAGTGTTAATCTCCAAAAGAACAAGCTATCCTTGATGTTAGATCACCTCTATATCAAGAATAACTTCAGACTCCACTTAATTTTAAAGAACAATCACCAAACTATCAAGAAATTGATCAACTGTGAAAAATTACTTCTCAGAAAAAGTCTGTTGCAGATTAATCACTCATTGACTAATCATTTGTGTAAAGTTTTTTGATAAAACTTTGTAGAATGTGTCGCCTAGAGGTTGCGCACCTTCTCCAAGTTAAATCACTTCAAATGCTTGAGTAGAATGTGAGAAATAACTCAAACACTTTACCTATGTCTGAAACTGCCTCTCTGTAATGACAACTTTGACACCTGTAACTTCTAAGCTATGGTTCTCCCAAACTATAGCCCTTTTAATCAAATGCTTTTAGCCATAGATGGCTTACCTCTCAACTTAAATTTTGAGTCCTCATTTGTGTAAAACTTTACACTATGCACGGAGCACTGTCCATTTCTTTAACCACGAAATCTACGCCTGTTTCAGAAGACACTCAGAACTTTTCACATATGAATGTTCCTATTCAAAATTCTCTCAGCCTGTTTGCAATTGGACTCTCAAACTTTAGTCATAGATGGATTAACTATGGACTTAGATGTGTACAAAAGGATTTCTCATAAGATTAAGCACAGAAGGAGAATTAGAGAAAAGATCGACGCGCAATTCTCTGAAAACTTTCTCTTATCTTGACTCTTCATACATCTGATGGATGATACATACAATGTTCATCATCTACTCATCTATATTTCATCTCATGCTCTCTTATGCTTATAATACGACTATAAGCATGTACTTATATATACATACAAGTCCTAATTCGTCATTACTTCAAGTACATTGAAGTATACACAGAACTAATGTACATATGATTTAAAGAACTTTGTTATCTGAATCTTCTCTTCATTCCATGAAGTTGATCTTCAATCTTTTCTTCATCTCTTTACTTCTATCCTTTATGTAATCACTAATTGTTGATTGTTCTGCTCCAACAGCTCCCCCTCAATCATGAATTGTGATTACCTGCATCTTCTTTATTCTTGCCATATCTTTAAACCTCTGCAACTTTGGTCCATCCAAACTTTTTGTCATCATATCTGCAATTTGATCTTTTGTAGAAGTATGCATGACTTCAATTTCTTTATCAATTACCTTCTCTCTCAAAAAATGATACTGAATTTAAATATGTTTAGTTCTAGCATGAAACACAGGATTTGCTGCCAAGTATAAAGAACTCATATTGTCTCCACAAATGATAGGAGTACTCTGAACAACATCAAAACTCTTCATAAGTGTCTTTAGCCATATTACTTCCTTTGCGGCTTCCACCATGCCTTTGTATTCTGCTTCTGTAGATGATAAAGCAACTGTATGTTGCTTCTTAGAACACCATGAGATTAACTTGTCTCCCACATAACACAAATATCCATGTGTTGATCTTCTATCATCCATATTACCTGCCCAATCTGCATCACTATATATTTTGACTCTTGTATCTGAAGTAAACCCATAGTACAACCCTTCTTTGAGTGTACCCTTGATATACCTAAGTACTCTTTGTCCTGCAATCCAATGTTCCTTTCTAGGACAATGCATGAATTGAGATAGAACTCCAACTGCATATGACAAATCAGGCCTTATTAATGTAGCATAAATCAAGCTACCCACCAAACTCTGATAGAGCTTCATATCTTTGAATTCTTCTCCTCCATATTTAGTCAATCTATGATTCACTTCCATTGGAGTTGGTGCTATCCTGCAATCTTCCATTTTAAATTTGGTTAACAAATTTTTCAGATACCTTTTTTGAGTTACATATACTCCATGTTGAGTATATAAAATCTCCATTCCCAAGAAGAATGACAGATTTCCCAAATCACTGATTTTGAACTCTTTCTCCATCTGTTTCTTAATCATTTGTATGCCTTTATCATCTGTTCCTGTAAGTATTATGTCATCAACATAAATACAAACATAAATAAATCCATCTTCACTTGCTTTGACTAGCAAGCTACTATCTGCCTTTGATGCTTGAAATCCAAGTTCCTTCAAGAACTTTACAAGCCTATAATTCCATGCCCTTGGGGCTTGCTTCAATCCATATAAAGCTCTCTTGAGCTTACATACATAATTTGGATACACTTGATCTTTGAAACCATCTGGTTGTTCCATGTAGACTTCATTTGAAATGTAACCATTCAAAAAAGCAATTTTAACATCTAATTGAGATAATTTCCAACCTTTGCAAGCAGCAATTGCTATGAGTGTTCTTATGGTTGTCATTTTTGCCACTGGACTATAAGTCTCATCATAGTCCACTCCATATGTCTGTGCATATCCCTTCACAACAAGTCTGGCTTTGTACCTAGACACACTTCCATCTGCAAACCTTTTTGTTTTGTAAACCCACTTACATCCAATGATTTTCTGGCTATTAGGTTCAGGAACCAAAAACCATGTCTGATTTTCCATCAATGCATCATACTCCTCTTGCATAGCTTCTTCCCAATTCTTCTTCCCTTTGGCTTCATCATATGTAGATGGATCTTCATTTGCTTTTATCATGTAAGCATAATCCTTAGTAGTCAAGAATGAAGTATCATAGCTATACCTTGTAGGTTGCCATTTGTGCCTTGTAGACCTCCTGAGTTCTCCACTCCTTGAGGTTTCTGGTTCACCACACTCTGGATCAAACCTTGGCACTTCTTCACCTTCAACCTGTATTTCATTTTTCTCTTCTTCATCAAATATCTGAACCTTTGTTTTACCTTTCTTCTGCATACACATTAGATGTACCTGCATACCAAGTACTTTGCTCATCAAATGTAACATCCTTGGACACAAGGAATTGTTTTGTAGATGGACTCCACAACCTATAACCCATCTGATTGTCATCATAACCAATGAATACATACTTCTCTGCTTTAGGCTCCAATTTATGCCTCAATTGAGATGGCACATATGCATATGCCAGGCATCCAAATATTTTACAATGATCCAAGGTAGGTCTCTTACCCCACCAAGCTTCATATGGTGTCATACCCTGCAAAGCTTTACAAGGCAATCTATTAACCAAATATGTGGTTGTGTTTACAGCCTCAGCCCACAAATAATTTGGGCAATTCTTCTCTTTCATCATGGATCTTGCAAATTCAACAAGTGTCCCGTTTCTTCTTTCTGCTACCCCATTTTGTTGAGGAGAGTACCTGCAAGTAACTTCTCTCTTTATACCTGCATTCCACAAGTAATCACTGAACTCATTAGAGAAATACTCTCCCCCTCCATCTGACCTTAACCTCTTCAATTTTTGACCTGAAATTCTTTCTGCATATGCATGATAGTGTTTAAATGTATTAAACACTTCTGATTTATCTTTAATCACATAGATTGTGATCCACCTGGTAGCATCATCAACATATATGACATAATATCTTGAACCATTTATACTAAAATCCTTTGAAGGACCCCACACATTTGTATGTACCAATTCAAGCCTTTTGGATACATAAAACCATGCTTATTGTATGATTGCTTATGAGCCTTACCTAAATGACATGCTTCACATCTGTATGTCATGTGTTGACCTGCAATGTTAGGCAATCCAAGTACTGAACCATTGTTTATCATTTCTTTGATACCTCTCTCATTAAAATGTCCAAGTCTTCTGTGCTAAAGATCCAATTCAGATACCTTCTGCTCTCCATATGTAAACATTACGTGTCCAATATTTCATTGTACCTTTAATGTGAAGAGCCTTCCTTCCTTCTTTCCTGTAACAATCTGTTTATACCCTTGACTAGGGTCTTCAACATAAACTCCATCATTAGTGAACCTTACCTCATATCCTTTTTCCACAATTTGACCTACACTAATCAAATTCTTTGGAATTGTAGGAACATACAGAACCTTACTCAAGAGAGTGCTTCCATCTTTGGCTTTGACTGAACCAATTGATTTTACCTTGTGCTTTGTATTATCACCTGTTTGGACTGTATGATTAATTGCATTATAATCTAGATCAGTCATCAAGGCAATGTTTCCACTCAGATGGTTGCTACATCCTGAGTCAATGTAAAATACTCTCATGTCTTCATGTGAGGCTTCACATGTTGCATTCATAATAAGAGTCGAATCTTCTTTTTGATCTGATGCATAATTGTAGTAGGTATTATTATAGGATTGACTTTGGAAGTTTCTTCCTCCACCTCTTCCAAAAGAATTCCTACCACCTCTACCTCTGAAGTTTCCTCTCTGAAATTTACCACCTCTTGCTCTTTGATTAAAGTTCTGACTAAAATTACCATTGCTTTGATTATTATGCCAACAATCATGAGATAGATGATTGGTCTTACCACATATCCAACAAGCTCTGACATTATCTTTGTTATTTCTGCCTCTTCCTCTACTTCTACCATTTCCTCTTCCTCTTAGGAAGTTTGCTTGGCTTGAAGTACCTTCATCTTCACCTAATTGTTGCTTTCCTTTGTTAGCTTTCTTCTTGTCTTTAGAGTACATTGCATGACCTGCACTCTTGTCAACATCTCCTTTGATATCATTCTCAAAATTTAGCATATGTCCTAACAATTGATTCAAATCAGGAGTGAAATGATCTAATGAAAGTTTTGTAGAAAAAATAAAAGGCTTCCACTTCTCATCTCCTCTTAGCCCTGTGAGAATTTGTCTTACCAATTTGTCTTCTTCAATATCCTCATCCACTGCACCTAAAGAATCTGCAATGTCCTTCATCTTGGTCACATAATCAGATATTGATTGTGAAGCCTTCTTCTTGAAAGTAGTAAACTCTGCCCATAATGAAGCTTTCCTTGATTTGGTTGTGTTCTGAAAATGCTCTTCCAAAGCATTCCAAATGTCACTTGCACTTTCAAGTCCTCTAATATGAGGAAGCAAATAATCATTCACTGCCATGTAGATTATGCTCCTTGCTTGAGCATCCTTCTTCATCCAAATCTTTATATCTACAAGCTCCTCCCTAGTTGGAACACTAGGATCTCTAAATTTTGGCTTTTCTTCCTCTCCTGTGATGTATCCCATCAGATCTTTGCTCATAAGATGAGCTTCCATTCTCATTGACCAAGCTGGATAGTTCTCTCTATCCAACTTCTCAATTTGGAGACTATCTCCCATCCTTTCTTCACCTATACTATCAAATCTTTAATCCTTATAAGGAATGAATGTACCTTGGCTTCGAATGTTACTCCTTCTGATCCTTTTGACAACCTTAATGTATCTTCCTTCAATCTTTCTTCACACTTTATCTTGATCCTTCGAGATGTAAAATTTGTATGTCTGTAGCAGTCGGAGTCTTCCTTTCCTCAATTTTGATACAACCTACTCTGATACCACTAATGGAGAGTGTTAATCTCCAAAAGAACAAGCTATCCTTGATGTTAGATCATCTCTATATCAAGAATAACTTCAGACTCCACTTAATTTTAAAGAACAATCACCAAACTATCAAGAAATTGATCAACTGTGAAAAATTACTTCTCAGAAAAAGTGTGCTGCAGATTAATCACTCATTGACTAATCATTTGTGTAAAGTTTTTTGATAAAACTTTGTAGAATTTGTCGCCTAGAGGTTGCGCACCTTCTCCAAGTTAAATCACTTCAAATGCTTGAGTAGAATGTGAGAAATAACTCAAACACTTTACCTATGTCTGAAACTACCTCTCTGTAATGACGACTTTGACACCTGTAACTTCTAAGCTATGGTTCTCCCAAACTATAGCCCGTTTAATCAAATGCTTTTAGCCATGGATGGCTTACCTCTCAGCTTAAATTTTGAGTCCTCATTTGTGTAAAACTTTACACTATGCACTGAGCACTGTCCATTTCTTTAACCACAAAATCTGCGCCTGTTTCAGAAGACACTCAGAACTTTTCACATATGAATGTTCCTATTCAAAATTCTCTCAGCCTGTTTGCAATTGGACTCTCAAAATTTATCCATAGATGGATTAACTATGGACTTAGATGTGTACAAAAGGATTTCTCATAAGATTAAGCACAGAAGGAGAATTAGAGAAAAGATCAACGTGCAATTCTCTGAAAACTTTCTCTTATCTTAACTCTTCATCCATCTGATGGATGATACATACAATGTTCATCATCTACTCATCTACATTTCATCTCATGCTCTCTTATGCTTATAATACGACTATAAGCATGTACTTATATATACATACAGGTCCTAATTCGTCATTACTTCAAGTACATTGAAGTATATACAGAACTAATGTACATATGATTTAAAGAACTTTGCTATCTGAATCTTCTCTTCATTCCATGAAGTTGATCTTCAATCTTTTCTTCATCTCTTTACTTCTATCCTTTATGTAATCACTAATTGTTGATTGTTCTGCTCCAACAAAGTATCCCTACACTGGATGATGAGAGAGACACCTTGGGGGGGTTTAAATAGCTCTATACTTGGCACCGAAAGCGAGACAAGTCTACGTAGAGAGATGGTTTAGATTAGCCCCATGCACATCAAGATAGCGTTAGAGTATTCTTAGGAACTTGATAAATCTCATGGATGGGCTTAGACTAACCTTCAACCCACAAGTGCACACACATATACACAGTAAGTTCTTCTTTGATTCTTGTGAAGAGATGGATTTGAACTTTGAGAAGATGAAGTGGTGCTGCAAAAACTTTGCACTACACAAGCCAAATAAACTCTGGGGATATGTAGTGGGCCCTTTTAGCTTTCCAAAGGATGTATTACACACCCTATGTACCTTGGAAGATTAATCTAAAAAAGATGAATCAAAATAGATAGGTAGAAGTTGAAGCAAGAGTAAAAAACTTGCTATTTTGGTTCATACACCTAATCAGTGTTTTGAACAATTCTCACACCACAATATCAATTGACTTAATTCTTTTTGGGAAACTCTAATTAACTTAGTAGGCTAATAATAATGAGTGATTTCATAAAAAATGACTACATGAAGAGAAAGGAGTTTAGCAAGTCATAGCATCATCCTGACTTTCACGGGTTGCAGTAGTCCTCAGACGAGTGAGCAAAGATACATTAATATCTCAAGATCCGAAGAGGCAATGTTCATGAAACTTTGCAGACATATAATAGACAGCATGGGAAATCTAAGATGATTTAAATCATGGCAAATAACCAACTAGACACGGAGAAAAAGCCTTGAGAAAATCACTATTTTGATGGTGTATTAACAGAGAAGTGAATTATGCAAAGATATAGTCAACATATGATGAATATACCTCACGACTGAGAAACCCAATTGCAATGAAATCTTGTGGGTATATAATAGACTTAAGGAGCTAACGTTTCCAACTTAAATCACTGAAAGTGATTGATCATGCTCAGAGAAATCATCTCTGCAAAATCACTGAAAAAGAGTGAGAGATATGGCAATGAACAATACACTCACATAGGCATGAAGATATGGACACAAATGATCATGAAAATGAATGTATATTGATTGTAAAGTACAATGGACTTACTAGTACATATGTGTGCCTTGAGACCACACTCTAATATGGCATGAAGCCCTGCTCATGGAGGTACAAGAACCCGCGACTAAGAGCCATGTATATATAGTGATGTTTGGAGCCTAATTTTGAATTTGAATCTCTCCTAAAATCACTCTCCAATCTTTCGTGATTGATTTTCCAGCTCATTTAATCATGAATTCATGGCTTTCTCTTTCCTACTCATCAACTGGACTCAACAACTTAAGATGCTTTCATTTTGACATGAAGTAGAACCTCAAAAATTACAAGAATGAGTTCACAAGTGAACTCTACAAAGGATTGAAATTTCCTTTAAATTTCTATGTCCTTTGATGACTCAAGCCACCACTTAGACTTGCCATGGACTTGTTCCAACAACTCCCCCTCAAGTCAAGTGAGCTTGAGGTCTTCAATCTTCCAAGATTGCCTGCAAGCCAATCATACCTTTAAATTTGTTGAGTTTGGTTCCATCTAGTGTCTTGGTTAAGATATCTGCACATTCTTGATGAGTTGACACATAAGATAACTGAATTTCCTTGCCCACAATTTTCTCTTTTACATAGTGATAATTACTTCAATATGTTTAGTCCTTGCATGGAAAATTGGATTGGCAACCAAGTGAATGGGGCTCATGTTGTCACAAAAAATACTTGGAGTTCCAATCTCCAAGCCAAGATTTGTAAATAGTGTCTTCATCCACATTTCTTCTTGAGTAGCTATGGCATAGAGATTCTTGTAAAGTCCTCGCCAGGGTAGCTATTTAAAGCTGCAATAAGAAAGGAATCTAAAGACAAGAAGTAAAAAGCTCTTGTCCCTACAAATTGGTCAAGTATAATCAATTAGACTTGAATTTGATAAATTGAAGAACTTGGAATGATAGTGGATTTTTCTTTTGAAAACCTTAGTAAAGAAGAATGGATATTCTCTCAAAGATTTTCAAGTTTCCTACGAAAAAAACACGAAATCATGAAATGATTGTGTAAAGGAATAAAGAAACTAGAATATCAAGTTAGAGGTAATGCCTAAAAATTCAAAGCGTTGAAGTGAAAAGATACTCTCTCAAGATAAGTTTATACCTTAGGATAAATATCATGCACACATTAATGTGAATATAAAATAGGGTGGTATGGGATGCCAAATTTTATACTCAGATTGATGTAGGAAAGATGGTATGGGACATCGGACCGTGCAATGATAATTATCTTTTAGTCCTTAATAAATCTTGAAGTTAGATTTGATCTTCAAGTGAATTAACACTTCCAAGGATAAGTTTTAATTCAAGGAGGATAAAAATATGATCTCAAGATACTTCAAGATCAAGTTTGTAAGAAGATACAAAGTAAGTAACTTCCAAGATCTTTTTGAAACACTTCAAGCTGAAGTGTTGATGATTCGGAAATATTTGATAAATTTTTGAAAGAGTAAGACTTTGACTTTGAACTGAACCTTTCAACTAAGGAATAGACTGACTAAGTCAAGCAACAAGTTCCTAGTGTAACTTGATAACTTCAATCCTTTGACTCAAATAAATGCACAGGAATTTGCACAAGAATTGCATTCCTAGTAAGGAGTCATAAAGATTGAATATAGGCATGAACTTAGTCTCAAGTAAAGCATTGTTTGAGTAAAAACTCATCAACAGAACTTTAGTGGATCGATACACTGATGTTAGATACCACACTAGTATCTTGTGGTTGGATGATGTTTAGATTTACTCTATGAATCTTTTTGAGAATCGAGTTCCTATCTCTTAAAGATAGAAGAAAAAAGGCTTCAATACCTTATTGAAACAGATTTCTAAGAAGTTAAAGTCTTGAGTCATCAAGTACTTGACTCATTGTGAGTTTATATCTTAGAAGTTTGAATTAGTTATACAGATTTTTAGTTATTTCCTTTCCTTTCTAAATCTTTTGGAATTGACTCAGATACAATATCTGATTTCTTTTGCAAAAGTCCAGGGTTAACTGATTGGAACTAGATAATTAAATTAAACATCCTAGATAGATGTTCTATATAAGAACTAATTCAATCTTCCAAAGATGACAAGTCCGAGATTGACTTATTTATTTGGGTTTGCTTCTAGTAACTAGCATATCTCTTATGACTTTCTAGAGTTCAGTACACTCTAGAACAATGAAGTTAGGAATTGCTCATCAGATTGACAATTCCCAAGAACTTTTAGCACAAGTCTTTGAGAAAAGTATCCTAAGCTGGACAATTTTCATTTTGAATTTGACTTGGTCATGATATAGTAAGGTTGATCCAAAGTAAATGGAAAAATTTCTCCTACAGTTTACATAGGATTTTCAAGCCTATTAGGAGCGAGTAGTCCTCAAGTCGGATGACGAAATCAAGTAACTATTGGTTGGAAGTATAAACATCAAAGTCAGATATTTGGATCAACAACACTTCAAGTTTTCAAAATCAAATTCATGTGAATCAAGAGTTCTCAAAGTCTTGATAGGGATAAGAATCCGACCTTAGTTACTGAGTCCATGCACTAGTCATGCCTAGAAATGGACTAGTAATTGGAATCCATCCATTTCATATGTTTGTGCCTAGATCGCACATCGAGAAACAATGAAGTGGCTAGGAATATTTTTAAACCCACCCTTATCATTCATTCACTACTTTGTACTTTGACCAGTTTATCAAAGTGCAAAACCCGACGGTGTTTTGAATCATTTGGGCAGGGATCCCACCACAGAGATGAGACATGTTCTTCTAGTTTTAAAACATGATCATGTTCTTCTGGTTTAAGAACATGAGGCTCGGGGGTTGCCTATGGTTATTATATATAGCTTTATTTTCGAGGACGAAAATCTTTCCCAAGGGGGAAGAATGTAATAAAGTAAGTCTATGGTCTACGGATCCGACTGCTTCAGGCAGATATGAAATCAGATACCGTTTGGTCATTCGTAAGTAGGACCAAAGATCTCAAGAATAGACTCATGTATAAGTTCATGTGCTCTCATATCCAAGTGGTTCCACTTAGCATAGTGGTTAAGTCTCATGGTTGTGAAGGAGGAGGTCTTGGGTTCAATCCCCATGGGGAGCATGGGGAGAGAGTTTTGCCCAAGAAGCTCTAGAGCCTTCTAACTCAAGTTAACGGGAGTTAACTTGAGTCTTGAGAGACTTAACTCGAGTGGCGAGTATAACCACCACTAGTGGACTCTAGTGGAAGGTATGAAAGGAGTGGAGGAGATTGCACATGCACTTGTGGACTCTAGTTACATTTGTGGTCATCGTTGATTCGAGCAACTATATATACATGCATAAGGTTGGGAGGAGAGGCATCTCTCTAGCACGTGGTGATCATAATCCTTAGATTGTTCCACCTTCCATGCTTCTTGATTTCATTCTTCATGTGCTCTTAAGTAGTCCATAGTCCAATTCCTCTCTAGTAACTGCGAAGCGTTTTCACTCTCTCCTTCGATGTAGTTCTAGTAGCCTTTTCCCATCACAAAATTTATCATTCTGAATCTCGAAGGATGGAAGTTGTTCTTGTCCATGTTATCGCTCATAAGCCGGATCATTCCATCTATCTTTGCCATTTCTGTAGCAATTCACAACACTGCAAAAACATTAAAAGCACTACTTCTGCTTGAACAATGTCACACTATGATGCGACAGTTCGATCTCAAAAAACATAGTTTTTGTGTATCAACAATACATGGAATTGCTTGAAATTCTAGATCTGAAATCTTGTAGTGTTTTTGAATAGGATGCAAGTTACAGTTTTCCAAAGTGACCTAGTTTTTCTATGGGCCCCGCATTTTAGGCTCAAAACAGAGGTTGAGATGGCTCCAAAACAAAAATATGAGAAAAAAAAAGTGACCCTATAGAGATATTTACTAGAAATATTTTGATGCCTTCTACCTTCATTCCAATTTTTGTAGCAATATAAGGTCATTTGTGAATCGTGTTTCTCCACACTTTCTTTCATACTCTTTACTATTGGCCTTCTCGACGAGCTCTCTATAGCCATATTGGCTCTGATACCATGTCTCAAGGAAGGAGATAAGGAAGAGAGCTCACTCACACACTCTCACAATCAAAGAGAAACACACACATAAATTGAGGCAAGGAAGAATGATCTTCTTCTTTTTCTTCTATTACATAAAAGGAATATAAAAGAATGAACTAAAACAATAATACAACTAGTGCAATATATAAAGAACAATACATAAGAAAAATCCTAATGTCCACGAATGAGTGAGTTGGAAAGAAACAAATGTGCCATCACTCTCAGTAGATAAATCTAGTAAAGGTCGATGAAGTATTGCTAATATATACTAGCATGACCACTATACGTATCAAAGAAATGAAAAAGTGATACATGTCATCCTAGATCATCACATGTTGGGCTTGATATCTCAACAATAGAGAGTACACATGGAAGCAAAAGAGTGTACTCACAAAATGAAAGAGTGTAAGACTCAAAAGTGAGTAGACCATGAAATGGGAAAACTCACAAGGATTAGAGTGAGCTTGCCAAGAGCATGGAGTAGGCTCCTCAAGCTTCTAACCAAGTACAAATGGGGGGAGAGACCCTCCTTATATAGATTTGAAGGAGGCTCTCCAAAGTACATCAAATGTGGGATAATTCCCCTTGAAGGAGAATGATTACACAAGTAGAAGCAAATGGCAAGGTACCCAAATACAAAAGAATGGAAACAAAGTGCCTCCTAGATACAAAATGGAGATGCACTCATGCAAATACAAATGGGAATGATGTAGGAACAATAATATCATCAACACAAACATACAACACTAGTATATTTTCATGGAACATTCTAAGATATTTTTTCATACATTATCATCAATGATTACATTTTTTCTCCTTATAATTTTCTACATCATCAACAGTCTAAAATGTTTTTTGAATTCCATCATAGAACAATTTAGAATATCCTTGACTACTTTAGAAGTATTGAAAATGGCTATATGTGGGTTTGAATTCAAGCGTACTTTCTCATTTTTTCACTTGTCTTGTAAAATTCTGATGACTTTTTGCATGCTTGGAGGCAATTTTTTCTAGAGATGTGGTCAAGTACATCATTCAATTGTAATATAAGTGAGATTGTGCTATCTTATAATCTTATAAGCATGTTATCACGTGATTTGATACCAATCATCTATAGATTAGATGGCCAACCAATTATTAAAGTATCTTTTACCCTTTCAATCATGTATATTTTTATGAATACCTAGTATAATAAAACTTAAGCCTTATATAACTGAAGCATTTCGTTGTGATTTGGAAAAAACTTGTAAATTTCAGTGTTTGTTCATCATAGTTTCTTGAAAATCAAGAACTTAAATCATCAAACTTTGAGTTACTTGGCTAGGGCATGGATGCAAAAGGAAAATGTGATGAGGGAACACAAGTGTGAGATGTTGAAAATTATCCACAAAATCTCCAAGAGTGACCATTTTTATTTTCTTATTGGGAATGAAATGTCCCATCTCATTTGATAGTGATATGAATTTGGTGTCATTGTGAAGAACTTTAAGGACAATTCTCTTTACATGAAAGAAAATGCAATGTTGTGTACACAGAAAGAGAAAGCTAGTTGTGATGTAGCGTGATCCTTGTCACTCAAAAGAAATAGAGAAATAAATATCAATGTCTCTTTGCTTATTCAACGAAATATCATGATCTGGTGTCTTTGTGAAGAACTTTTATCATATGGTGATGATAATGCACAAAAATACATACACATGGAGAAATCTAGCCAATAAGCATCTCATCATAGAGACATCTTTGGGGAAACAACACATAAAACTTCACACACTTTAAATTATGAGAAAGAGGGGACAACTTAGACAAAACTATGAAACATCACATTCAAGTTTGGAAAAACAAAAGAGAAAAGAGCTTAAGTAGTTATAGATAGGGCCCTTGAAGAAGAAGTAAGAAGAATTATTTGCAAAATGAACTCGAGTTTACAAAATAGAGGGGATTTGACTTTTATAGTCTTTCCTTATCCACTTAGCCTTCAAATCTTAATGGTAAATATTACATCTACATTAAGTGTATATGGAATCAAAATTATTTTTGACAATTTTTAAGTTGAGGGGAGAAACTTTCCACTTTATCACACAAAGAAGATTTATACGAATTGTTTACAAGCTTGGCTTTCCAAAATCATTGTGGCTTCCAACTCTTCTATGGGAAAGTGGTTAGCTCAATAATTAGCTAAGGAGAAAAATTGCGTGAGCATAGGAAAATAACATACTTATGTGCTCCATTTCATGTTTTTTGCCTCACCAAAAGAAAACAACAAAACAAAAGAAATATGAAATATTTTATCAAATAATGAAAGGTTTTATGATGTGGGAAAAGAAGTAGCTTGATCACTCAAGATCTTCAACAATGAAGGTATTGATTATCAACAAATAGAAATTTAAACTTATGCATGGGCATCAAAGCACAACTACCTAAGTGCAAGGCCTTGGAATGTGGCCCTATGCATGCATCCTCTAATTCTACCATTATATCTAGGTAGGAGAGGGTTATGAGGACCTTATTATAGATGCAAAGTTTACATGTTATAGTATAAAACGTTTCAAAGTGATTTGAAATGCATCTTAGGATGCTATAAAATGACATCAAGTTGGTAGACATACTTGAGTGATGATGTGCGATTGAAAAGCATAAAGAATATATGAAATATGAAGAGCATTAATGATCTTTAGGGTAACTCATAGGTCTCCAAACTTGTTTACCATGTGACTTGAGCTTTGGCATGGATCACTCATCCTTCTTTCTTCCTAAATGTAATTTTGTTTCCTTTAAATGTGCTCATTTTCTTTGTTTTTTTGAGTTATTGTACATTTTTTTGGAGCTTTTGTTGTTAGAATTCTATTATTTCCCCAAAATTAGTGAGTTTCACCTCGATGACTGGGATATAAATATGAATTTAATGTAAATTATCAAAAACTTTTGGCCTTTCCAATTCTAGAAGGTTTTTTTTTGAGATTTTGAATTTCTTTGATATTGATCAGTACTAATGTCTTAGGTTGTTGTGTATTTGTTGAGAAGTGATCTGTTGAGATACCAAGCCCAACATGTGATGATGGAGGATGACACATATCACTTTTTCATTTCTCTAACATGTAGAGTGGTCACATTGGTCTATGTCAGGGACACTTTAGTGAGCTTTACTAGATTCATCTAGTAAGAGTGATAGCACACTTGTTTCTTGCCAACTCACTCATTTATGGACATTGGGTTTTTCCTTATGCACTATTCTTTATATATTGCACTAATTATATTGTTGTATTAGTTCATTCTTGTATATTCCTTTTATGTATTAGAAGAAGAAGAAGAAGAAGAAGAAGAAGAAGAAGAAGAAGAAGATAATTCTTCCTTGCCTCAATCTATGTGTATGCTCTACTTTGAGTGCAAGAGTATGTGAGTGAGCTCTCTTCCTTATCTCATTCCTCGTGCATTGTATCAAAGCTGTGAGGCTATAGAGAGCTCATGAAGACTATGCGAGAAGGCATGGAGAAAGTGTGATTCAAAACCGACCTTAGTTTGGTATGAAAATTGGTGTGAAGGTGTGGCCCATGCAAAAATTAGGTTAGTTTACAAAACTGTAACTTGCATTTTGTTCAACAACACTCAAATATTCCGAATCTACAATTTCAAGTGATTCCATGTATTGTTGATACATGAAAACTATGTTTTTTTTGAGATTGACCTGTCATGTCATAGTGTGATTGTATTCAAGTAGACATAATGCTTCTGATGTTTTTGTAGTGTTGGGAATCACTACAGAAATGTCAAGTGCAGATGGAATGAGTCAAATTATGAGCGATAAGTTGAACAAGAACAACCTCCATGCTTGGGAATTCAAAATGATGAATTTTCTTATGGCAAAAGGCTATTGGAAGTACATCAAAGGATACAATGAAAACACTCTACAATTATCAGAGAGGAATTAGACTATAGACTAGTTAAGATCATATGAAGAATGGAATCAAGCAGCACGAAAGGTAATGTATTGGATATCTATTAGCATAGAGGATAGCATGATTGGGCACATACAGGATGCCAAGACTCGGAAAGAGAGTAGTTTGTTCACATTATATGAGATTATATGAGGCCAATACAAAGGCATGGAAATACGAACTCAAGAATGAGCTGGCATGTCGATAAGTGACTACACCCTAAAAATCAAAAGCATATGTGATTCACATGCATCTATTGGTGGGAATGTAGATGATGATGATGATAAGGTCAAGGAGCTCCATATAAGTAGTTCAAAGTTTCTATAAAGACCAGGGAAAATATTTCGAATTTTGCTGATCTAGTGTCCATGCTATTTATTGAAGAAAAGAATCTTGGTGAAGACTCAAACTCCCAAGGAAAACCTAGTTCTGAGCAAGTATTCTACTTAGGTAGAGGGAGAGGTAGAGCTAGTGGTTTCAATGGAAGAGGAAACAATAACAAAGACCAAGTTCAACATAAGAATCATGCAGGAGGTCGAGCATAGTTTTGAGGCAAGGGGAGCTAAAGAGGCCGCAAAAATTTCTAAAGAAACAGTTTAGGTAATGACAATAAATGATGTTGGAATTGTGGTAAACATGGACACTTTGAATGTGATTGCAAGTTGAAGAATAAAAATAATAGAAGGCAGCAAAACAACTATGCATCCATAAGTGCAGATGATTATGAGAAGATGTTCATGGTCCAACATCACATATGATGTCTACTGATGTTTCAAAATTAAATGGTAATTTTTGGTATGTTGATTCAGGTGCTTTGAATCACATGAACAGTCATGCAGAATGGTTTAGTAGTTTGTAGAAATTGCCAATTCTTGGATATGTTGAAATAGGTGATGACACATCATATCCTATCGAGCATACAGGAAACATAGCATTAACTATGGAGGACGGGAAGGTAAAACATCTTGCTGATGTGCTGCATGTTCCAAATATAACAAAGAATATAGTTTTAGTTGGACAAATGGTTGACGAGATTACAAGTCAGGTTCAATGCTAATGGGTTATATGTAAAAGGGTACAAACATGATGGAAGATTAATTACCAAAGGAAACAAAGTGGGTAGGATGTTCACCTTAAATGTCAAAATCCCTAAAATGAATGCAACCATGTTTGTAAAAGGTGCAGAAGTTATTGTTGATGTAGGGATTTGGCACAAATGAATTGGACATGCAAATTTGGAGAGGTTGAAATTGATGCAGTGGAAGGAGATTGTCAATGGACTACCAAATTTCAAGGTTGCAAAGATGCAAAAGGTATGTGCATCATGTCAATTTGGTAAACTGTGAAGAGCATACTTTTCGCATGACAAGCATGTTAGTGAGAATGTGCTAGAAATATTAAATATAGATGTTTGGGATCCTACAAAGACCACATCTATGGGTAGTTGTAGGTTTTACGTTACTTTCATTGATGAACATACACAGAAAGTATGGGTATATTTCATGAAAGAGGAGTGAGGTGTTAACTCACTTCCAAAATTTTAAGGCTATTGTAGAAAAGGAGACATGGAAGTATATTCAGACATTAAGATATGATGAAGGAGGTGAATACATGTTAGATGAGTTTAGTAGCTTTCTAAAAAGTCATGGAATTTGACGTCAATTTTTATGCAGGTACACACTACAACAGAATGACATTGCTGAATGCAAAAATAGACATATTACAAAAATATCAAGAGCCTTCATGACAAAGAAGAATATGCCTCATTATTATTAGGCAAAAGCTATGTACACTACTATATACATCATGAACAAAACTCTGAGTGCTACTATACATCATGTTACACCTAAAGAGAAGTTTATAGGTAAAAAGCCAAAATTATCATGTATGAGAGTATTTTGTTGTATTGCATACGTATATGTTCCAGACGATTTGAGAATGAAACTTGATCCAAAAGCAAAAAAATGTATCTTCATTGGGTACTCCATTGAGAAAAAGAGATATAAATGTTATAACCTAGTCGAATGACATGTGAAGGTAAGCAGAGATGTGGTGTTTGATGAAATTTCAAGCTTCTATGTAGATGCCAAATAAGGAATTAATCTTGACTCAAATGACAAAGGAATGTTGGAAAATCAAGTGTAAAATCTCAAGTTTTGAGTGGACCTGATGCATCACCAAGCAATAGTTATAACTCAAATCCATGGAGTGGAAGATTGCGTTGTCGAAAAAATTTCATCCTTCAACTTGACATATAGAAAGTTAAAAATTTGATTTCAAGATTGGTTATCTCTAAAACTCTCTCAAACATTTTGATAAGCTTTTGTATATGATTAATCTCTCTAGTGCCTACAAGTAGCAAATTTATGGAAATGAGAAGTGACCAGATATCATTATGCATGACCGCTTATTTAACATGTGTCCACCTATACATGTGTATATGTGTATTAGGGTTTACCCTAAATGCCCATTTAGATGTGTGATGGTACCCATTTATATGTGGGGTATGGGTATAAACCTATATGCCAAGCTACATATATGAGTATTTAAGTAAGAATGTGGGTACTATGTGAATGTGTGTGATCATTAACATAAATATGATAAGTATGAACATTGGAATTAACAAATATATAGTTACAATTAATTAATATATAGTATATTTTATACATTTAGTTAATTTATCTTATCTTATGCTTTAATTATCTAGCATAATAGTGTGTGTGTATATAATTATTAAGGTACCTAAATAAATTGTACCTTAATGTGACCCTACATTTAAAATATTAAAGAAATATTAATTTTAAATAACATAAGCAAATAAAGAAATTAAAAAGAAATAATTTTACGTGGTTTGTGTGAGTGTAAGTTAAAAGAATGGAGTGAGTGATTTGTGTAATTAAAGTGGATTAAAGTGAATAATTAAAGTGTGGTGAGTGTGTGTGTGTGTTAAAGAGTGGTGCATATAAATTGTCTAATTAAAGCGAATATAAAAGTATGGTGTGAGTGAAAGTGAATTAAAAGTATGGTGTGAATGACTTATGTAACTAAAGTGGATAAAAGAGTGGAATATGTGTGTATGCTAAATATATATATATATATATATATATATATATATATATATATATATATATATATATATATATATATATATATATATATATATATATATATATATATATATATATATATATATATATATATATATATATATATATGAATTCAATCTCTTCTTTATCCTAATGTTTTTCTGCAAGTACTCATTCTCGTTCTTCTTCTTTCTCCAATTATGTGTGCATAGAGAGAGAGAAAGCTAATTCTTCTTTCCCCCCCTCCTCCTACAACCATTCATGTTTCTTAGTGGTCAATCAAATCCTACTTTCTATTTCAAATTGGACCCTTTCTATTCTCCCCATTGTAGATACTTGACCA
Source organism: Ceratopteris richardii (assembly GCA_020310875.1). Taxonomy (NCBI): domain Eukaryota; kingdom Viridiplantae; phylum Streptophyta; class Polypodiopsida; order Polypodiales; family Pteridaceae; genus Ceratopteris; species Ceratopteris richardii. The sequence goes on from CM035430.1 coordinate 144,350,976, forward strand.
GATTACATCTGCATATTACTTGGGATTCTATCAGAAGTCCTCTATTCGCTGTTGTCCATCCCAACCACCGCTTTGACACACAAGCTCTCCTTAGCTATCGGTAGGTAGTCATTCCTGGATTCCCCTCCTCCTATTGGTTCTGACTCAGTATATCCTTGGCGTGCTCTGTGCAGGCAGAGAGAGGGATCGAGAGAGAGAGAGAGAGAGAGAGAGAGAGAGAGAGAGAGAGAGAGAGAGAGAGAGAGAGAGAGAGAGAGAGAGAGAGAGAGAGAGAGAGAGAGAGAGAGAGAGAGAGAGAGAGAGAGAGAGAGAGAGAGAGAGAGAGAGAGAGAGAGAGAGAAGTAATCTCTCTTCCCCTCCCACGGCTGGCAGTGCACAGTGCGAGAGAGAGAGAGAGAGAGAGAGAGAGAGAGAGAGAGAGAGAGAGAGAGAGAGAGAGAGAGAGAGAGAGAGAGAGAGAGAGAGAGAGAGAGAGAGAGAGAGAGAGAGAGAGAGAGAGAGAGAGAGAGAGAGAGAGAGAGAGGGGGGGGAGAGAGGGAGAGAGGGAGGGGGAGGGAGGGAGGGAGGGAGGGAGGGAGGGAGGGAGGGAGGGAGGGAGAGAGAGAGAGAGAGAGAGAGAGAGAGAGAGAGAGAGAGAGAGAGAGAGAGAGAGAGAGAGAGAGAGAGAGAGAGAGAGAGAGAGAGAGAGAGAGAGAGAGAGAGAGAGAGAGAGAGAGAGAGAGAGAGAGAGAGAGAGAGAGAGAGAGAGAGAGGAGAGAGAGAGAGAGAGAGAGAGAGAGAGAGAGAGAGAGAGAGCGAGAGAGAGAGAGAAGTGTGGAGAGAGAGAGAGGGAGGGAGGGAGGGAGAGAGAGAGAGAGAGAGAGAGAGAGAGAGAGAGAGAGAGAGAGAGAGAGAGAGAGAGAGAGAGAGAGAGAGAGAGAGAGAGAGAGAGAGAGAGAGAGAGAGAGAGAGAGAGAGAGAGAGAGAGAGAGAGAGAAGAGAGAGAGAGAGAGAGAGAGAGAGAGAGAGAGAGAGAGAGAGAGAGAGAGAGAGAGAGAGAGAGAGAGAGAGAGAGAGAGAGAGAGAAAGAGTTAATTAGCTATTTTATAGTTATTTATAGTTATTTATAGTTATTTATAGTTATTTATAGTTATTTCATTTATTTTATAGTTTATTAAATTACTTTATAGTGATATATGAGTGTGCATAAGTGCATGAACATAAGGGTTAGATGCATGAGAGTGCATGAATGTATATGCATGTATGCATAAGAAAATGTGAGAATGCATGTATGTGTAATGTGATGAGCATGTGAATGAGTATAGATGGATATGAAGATATGAAAATGCATGAGTATGCATATGACTCTTAGCATGCATATATGCAAGTGTGTTAGCATATGAAAATATGCGTTAGCTAAAAGAACGTGAGTTAGTATAAGTTTATGAACGTGTAGCATATGTATGAATGTTGTATTAGCATATGTTATCATGCTTGTAAGCATATGTTAGCATGCATGTATATGAGAATGCGTGATCACATATGCATGTGCATGAGTGCATCTAAGTTTGAATGCATGTGCATTAGTGTCTAAGTGTGAATGTATGCATATGAGTGCATCTAGGTGTGAATGCATGTGCATGAGTACATCTAAGTGTGAATGTATGCATATGAGTGCATCTAAGTGGGAATGTATGCATATGAGTGCATCTAAATGTGTAATGCATGTGCATGAGTGCATGTGTTTGAAAGATTAATGCATGTGCATGAGTGTCTATGAATGCATGTTTATGAGAATATATATGTGCATGATTGGTGTGTGCATGTGCATGATTGGTGTGTGCATGTGCATGATTGGTGTGTGCATGTGCATGATTAATGCATACATAAGTAAGTGAGAGTGCAAATATGCATGTGAATGTAAAAGGTAGAAGCATGAGAATGAATATAAATGCATATGAAAGTGTGTGTTAGCATGTGTCTGAGTTTATGAAAGTGAATTAGCATATGTTAGCATGTATGTAAGTTTATGTTAGCATGAACATATGAATATGTGTTAACATATGAAAGTGTGTTAGCATGCATGAGAGTGTGATGTGTGGTAGCATGAGCATGAGAGTAAGTTAACATATGCATGTTGGATGATGTGACTATAGGTATAAGTGAATGAATGAGCATATACATTAGAATTGAAAGTAATATGCGTGTTTTATGTTTTATAAAATGTAATTATGTTTTTTTTCCTAATGTTTTTCTACATTGAGCATTGATAAAGATTGAGGAATACTGACAAAGCATGGCGAGTATTTACAAAATCGAAGAGTGGAGCTGCTTTTACGGTGCTTCATCCACCTTTTCTAAATCCAAATTTTAAGCTTAAATTTGTATTAATCTTTTGCATCAGAACATTTGTATAGGATTTATTATAGTTTTGAATCAGAATAGCAGCTTATCACTCAAAAAGTCTTTAGCATTATCAGGAAAATAGCTTAGAGTAGTTCATTAATCAATTGGTAATTTTTATTATTCTATATTTTTGATGTCTAGTGAGCCTTTGAATGAGTGTGGGTATACTGAGTCGAGGAATGAGTCTGTGCATAGTAAGTCTGTGAACGAAAATACAACTTCTACATCTTTCATTTTTGAGGTTTTATTACCATGAATTGTTACATTACCACTCAACCTAAAGAGAATGAAGCTAATAAAGAAGTAGAAGAAGAGGAATTTATCAAAGATCATAATACTATTAAAACTCTGGTGTCGCCATCTTATGAGAATTGTTATCTAGATTTCTAGCTGCATAGCCTTTTGGTCATAGCTTAGAATAGGCCATTAGCTCCTAAATAATCACATTTTTCTTTTATAATCAGATGCAAAATTTCATGTTCCTCAAGTAGTAAAAGACAACTTGAGCTTTATGCACAAGTAATTAGAGCTGTTAGAGTTACTATTAATTCTTTCTTCAAATTTGCATGAGACATTTGAGTTGCTAAAAGCACTCGGCGTGCACCATTGGATATGGCAGTTGAATTGATCCACTAATTGAGCATCTACACCTTCCCGACATATGTGAACCTGTCATGAAGAATCGACATTGCAACTCAGGTATAGATTTCAAGTTTTTCTTTGCATATGCATACATACGAATTGATAATTGTTGCAGTTGCTTCTACATCCCTGGGAGTAGTGAGTATTTCTTGAAACCTTGCAATCTTCTAGGTGTCGAGGGCTGATCTTTTTGATTTTTGCACCTCCAAAAAGTGGGTGATTCTCATCACGCCACCCCTCTCATCGATAATTGAAGAGCCGAACGATTGCGCACACACATCATATGTTTAGCAAAAGTTGTACTTAGGATTTGATCAATTGACAAAGAATGTATCAAAATTCACATGAGCACGACTTCTGAACCGCTTCTTCAAGCCCTCTTTGTACGGTTTCTTCTTACTTTCAAACTCTTTGGTTTAAATGCAAATCATTGGTACAATTTAAGACATTATAAAAACTGGACACCAATGGGATTGTAGAATTGGTAGTTGAACATAAAGAAAGGGTTAAAAAAGAAGTCCAAGGCATTGTTAAATTCGTTCAAACCCAATCAACCCAAGATATAAAAATGGAAGAATTATTTAAGAACATGATGCATGAAACTCAAGGTCAAAATGTTGTTGAAACTCTATTTATGGACAAAGGAAAGTTCATAGGAGTGAATGTAATGAACTACTTAGATACATTCAAAGAATTAGCTAAGCTCCATGGCTTACTTGAGTCTAAATGGATAACATACCTAGGAAGACTTGCCATAGGAACAATTATGGATGTTATTGAATTGCATGATAAACGTGAATGGTAGGAATTCAAGAAAGAGTTACATAAAGAATTCTATCTAGAGGATTATAGCCAACATAGCAGAGAGGGTTTCATGAAATGGGTTAGTTCCCCAAAACCTCAAGTTTCTATTACTAAACTTCATAGTGAGTTTATGAAACGATTTTCCCAATTACCAGAAAATGATAGGGTATCCCTTACTCCAGACATAGTCTTATATTTTCTTAAGATTTTGACCCTGATGTAAGGATTGAGGTTGAACGAAGACTTGAAGAGCCGGGTAAACGATATGGACTTACAGACGATTGGGCTATTGTGAAGATAGTGGTTGAAGTAGTTGCTCATATGAAGCAACCTCAATCACTTCTTTATGTTTCAATGTCTAATCCTTCTCCTAGTTTTCCCTCCACTCATGAACCTAGAGAAACTTATATGGCTTCTAAGGTTGAGCCAACTGCATCTACATCTAAAGTTCCAACTGATATGCAATTTGAAAATTTATTTAATAAGTTGGATAACATGATGTAAGTGCATGAAAATATGTCAAAGGAGGTATCTGCTTTACAAAATGTAGTGTATGCATTGAATTTACAAGATAAATCCTTTGTACAAACTCAACCTACTATATATCCTGAACCTATTTCAACTCCTAATCCTCCAATAATACCTCAAACTATTCCTCAATCGACCAACCAAAGGAATTTCAATGAGCAAAGAACTCCCAATATTAGGAGATGTATTTGGTGTGATTCAATAGATCAGCTTAGCTATACGTGTGAAGCCTTAAAGGAAGCTAAAGAACAATGACTTGTTATTGACATTGACAAGAGGTTGTGTGATTATCGGACGCTTCTTCCTTTAGCTGTTAATTGGGAAAAGGGAGGAATGCAAAAAATCTACGAGAATCTTTCTGAATCTAAGAAAGGATCTTCTGCTATCAAATTAGAGTGTGTAGATAGTGATTTTTAAACCAATCAATCTAGAGAAACAAGAAATTCCTCGAGCTCTAATTAAAGCTATGGATCACATCATGCAAAAGACTGTCCGGAATTCACCCGTTGATCAACTCTTTATATATTCGCATATTGCAAATGTTGAAGACAAGAGAAAGTGGGATGATGAACAAAACATAAATGATTCAGGAAGAAGAGTTACTAGGAGCAAAATGAGAGAGGAACCTAAACCTAAGAAAGTACAATTCAAACAAGGTGAAAGTTCCAAGGCAAGTGAACAAAGAAAAAAAGAAATTAGAGAAGGAAAATAACCTATGATCAATGAACCAAAACAAACTTTAGAGAAATTGGAGGAAACTCCTAAAGATGAAAAACAAACTAATGAAAAACAAGTAAAGAAACCAGAAAGAAGTCCTAAAGCTATTCTCATATCTGAACTAGAACAAAATATTGATGCAAAAAAAGTATTATATGATATCTTGTTGAAAAGCTTAGTAACTATGACACTTGAACAAATATTTTCAATTGCCAAAATTGAGTTCAAAGAAAAATTCATTAAATTAATAAAAAGAAAGAGATTCCCTCTTACACAAGAGGTGGAAATGCAAGATGTTGCTAATGTAACTCAATTAATGCAAGAGTCTCTTTCTTTTGACTCAGATGATGAAGAGGAAAATACTTGTAAAGTCAATAAAAACTTTTTAGGTCCAATTATGCTAGATGATGAAAGCAAACATTCAGAGAGTAACTTTAGGAAAAGCTTTTGGGAAAGAGGCACACCTGAGATGAAGATCAATTTAGGTGATAAAAATAAATCATATTCTACTTTGGCTCTAATTGATTTTGGATCTGAGATTAATGTGATTTCAAAAGAGCTATATGACAAGTTTAAATGGTCAAGATAAAAATCATGGTTGGATTATGAGAACTGTGGACAATGGCTGTGGTTCACTCTTAGGAGCATGTGCAAATATACCTCTAATGATAGGTGGAATCTTTGAGACATTTCACCTTTTCATTCAGGATAATTGCTCTTATGAGATTATCTTAGGTCAATTGTTTATAAGTGAGGCCATAATGGAAACCAGAGTTATGGATGATGGGTCTGCATATGCGAGAATTTGATCTAAGGATGATTTGCAATCACTCCAAGTAATGATTGTAAGTCCTAATCACATACGAAATCGAGAAAAAATTAGAAAGACTCCCATCCATTCACACAAGAAGGTATGCGATGATCATATGCCTCTTCGTGAATTCGGTACCTATTTTGATCAAAATTTTGCTTAGACACTACTGTTGAGCGAGACAACGGTGGTCCTTGGATTGATGTCTTGTATCCATTTGTAACTACTCTAGATAGTTTTGGACTTTATTTTCCTTCATCTTATTTTCAATTCATTCATTATAAAGAAACCCCTAAAAAAATTATAAAAATTTATGAAAAATTTTACAAAGAAAAAGTATACATTTCATTTGAAGAACATATCAAACATGTGATTGAAACTTCATCCACATTCTCATTACTTGAGGAACTTCAAAATATTTTGCATGAAAAAGAAACTTTCAGATTTGTGCTCTTAAATTCAATTGATGAATATGAACTTATTGCTAAATTTGCTATGAATGACATTAATAATGAAGCCAAAGTTGACACAAAATATAAAACTATTGATAAAAAGATTAAACCTATTGCCCAACCTTTACCAAGAGGGAGTGAAGAGAAATTCAATTAGGTCTCAAAAGATCCTTGTTTATGAGAGCGTACAAATATTGGTCATACATTTACATATGAAACTTTGAAATTAATCAAAATAGGAAATGATGATCAATTTTTGTTACCTACTGAATGTGACTTATTCCAAAGAGTTATTAAAAATCATGGAAAGGCTTTTTCATTACATCCTCATGAGATAGGTTATGCTGATCCATAACTTGTACCTCCAATGATTATCTTTATTGTACCTCATATCCCATGGAATCTACGTCCTATATTGGTCCCAAAAGCTCATTTACCTGAATTAATGAGGCTACTTAAGGAGAAGATTCACATGAGGATTCTTGAGCCATCTTCTGCACCTTACTAAAATACATGGTTCACAGTACCTATGAAAAATGGAAAATTATGATTTATACAAGATTTACAATTAGGAATGTAGGAAATGGTCCTATTGTAGGAGAATTCGTTGAAGCATTTGCTGGTCATGCTATCTATTCAATGGGAGACTTATATTCTAGCTATGATCAATTTCAACTTGCTATTGAGAGTAGGGATATCACGACGATGAAAACTCCTCCATTCTTAGTCCGCATGTACTTTGCCACAAGGAACTACTAACTCAGTTGCACACATGATGAATGCCATGAATATGGTTTTACATGACTTCATTCCTAATGTAACTATGCCATTTATTGATGATATACCTATAAAAGGATGTGAAGATAATGCAAAAGATGAGACTCTAGATTCTTCTAGTTGTAGAAAATTTGTTGTAGACCATATCTCTAATTGTGAACAAATTTTTAAAAGACTTGAAGAGGTTGGTCTTACATTTTCAATTGAGAAGTCTGTTTTTGGTGTTACTGAAGTTCTCATAGTTGGTCATTTATGTGGGCATTATGGTCAAAGACCATATCCACCTAAGATTGATGCCATAAACAAGATTTCTGAGGCATGTAGAAATATTAGTGAAGTGAGATGATTTCTTGGTGCTGTTGTGTTTTATTCAATTTGGATTCCTTACTATGCACCTGTTGCTTACTGTTTATATGAATTGCTAAGAAAGAATTGGAAGTTTCTATGGACAGAAGAGCATTCAAAAGCTATGAGGAAATTAAAGAAATTACTTCTTAATGCTCCTATTTTAAAACGTGTGGATTATTCTAAACAAAATCCCATTATCTTGACTGTCAATACGAGTCCCATAGGCATAGGATGGGTTATTGGTCAGGAAGATGAAGAGGGAAAAAGATATGCGGTTAGATTTGGAGCCAAAATATTACATGAAACTCAAAGAAATTGTCATCAAATTAAAAGAGAACTCTAGGGTTTAGTCACCACATTAAAAATTGATAAAGAATATTTTATTGGAGCCAATGTAATTGTAGAGATAGACTAATTACCACTTGTAGGATTGATAACAAATTGTTCATCACCTGATATTGTTATGCAAAGATGGATTTCTTACATTAAATTTATAAATCCTGTTTTAATACATATTGCAGGAAAATCTAATTTTGTTGTTGATATGATTTCTAGAGCTAGGTATGATGAAGAAGTAGAACTAGATACTAATGCAATTAATTATGAATCTCAAGCATATGTGTATGAACAATTTAACATTGATGAATATGATGGAGAGTGGAAAGAAATTGGAAGATATCTTAGTGTTTTGATAGCACATTTGATTCCAAGTATGATGCACGTAGGAAGTTAAAATGGCGTTGGTTTGGACCTTATGTGGTGCTCAAAATTCATGACAATGGAACTTGTGATTTATGAGAATTGGATGGAACACCTCTCAAAAATTTAATTGCACGCAAAAGGATTAAGTTGTTTAAATAAAGGAATGATGAAAATTATGAATTGATGTCTGATGAAGAGAATGAATGAATTTTGATTGAGTTATCTTGATAGAAAAGTATGTATGGGATTTTTTTCTCTTAACATGGATTTTCTTTTGTAGGATGAAGATAAATGTTTGATAATGAAAGCTAATTATACTTGAGTGTCTAGATGTTGATTTTCTTTTAGCAAGAATTTGATGATGATTTGAGCAAACAAATTGAAGGTTTTCATGATAAATTTATGATGAATTTGAAGAAGAGATGATTGAAGATGAAGCTAATTTCCAAGTTGTATTTATCTATGATCTAAATTCTTTAGGTTTTTTATCTATGCATATCATTTGCATTCATGACAAAGCATAATCATATAATCTGGAATGAAGCTAATCACATTATGAAGTGATTCTATTTAGCCATAGTAGGAATAAAAAACTTGATTTATGTTTCTAAGTTTATGAATTGAGTGGGGATTCGATATAAGCAAAAGGATTTTGTAGCTCATTTCAAATGATGAAAGTAATTGTATATATGTTTGAGCATATAGATGCATGACTCTTGTCTGTGAGATCCTATGTCTTTCTCCTACATGCATCTAGATCCTTAGCTCAGATTAAGGGGTTAAGCCTTTCCCCTTCAAAACAAAAAAAATGCGAATGTAATAAAGAAAAAAAATGGAAAAATATATGATGAACGAAAGTTTATACCTTCTTTCACCCCAAAAAGGTATACATGATTTTCACCCATATGATGAATGAAAGTTTATACCTTCTTTCACCCCAAAAAGGTATTTCTGAATATCACCTACATGAAGATTACAAATCATACTTGTATGAAGCTGAAGATGAAGAAAAGCTATTTGTGGCAAACACATCTAATCATTAGAAATTGGGCAAACAAAGGCAGATGTTTTATGAGTAGATCTAGTTGATTTCTTTGACATGTTTGATTGCGTATATGTGAGTGCTTATATATGAAGTAACATGATTTCGAGTGAATGAAGAAGAATTTTGTTTCGTGATGATCTTTGCAAAGTTTATAAATGATTGGAACTTAGATTAATGATTTGTTGATCGAAACGGTTGATAGTTAAACTTTGTAATTTGATATGTTCTAAATACTAGATTCAAATTAAATAAATTTCATGAGCATTTTGCATGAGAAATTGATACATTTGAATTAGTAAATTTGAAGAATTTGATATTGTTATATGATTGGATTTCAGGATGGCCATCACCATGTTGCTTCCCTTGATCTAGAGGTTAGCCCATAGGGACGATGTGCACGTTTGGTGGGGG